>PVKZ01000494.1:600000-787467 GCA_004027375.1 Macroglossus sobrinus | reverse complement strand
TGTGTGTGTGTGTGTGTGTGTGTGTGTGTGTGTGTGTGTGTGTGATAATAGTTTCACAGCACTATGAAATTCAGTTGCTTTTTGCAACCACTCTGGGTAGGATGGTGCACGAGCCCTGTTATGGGCAGGCATTGCACACAGTCCCATCTCAGGGACACCATGTCATTTCCTGCAAGATTTAGGTCGGAAGCGCCTGGCAGACAATGGAAAAGCACCAGGTGTTCCCAGAAGTGGTCTCCTTCTTCTCCCTTACAAGTTGTGTTTGGCAAGCTTCCCCAAGCAGGAGACGTGCTTTGGTTGCACAAGGTGTGATCATTGTCTCACTGTGGGAGGATTTGTCCTGGATGCCTCTGGGCCCAGCAGTCTCAGAGGTGTTCCGTATATAATTAAAGTCCTTTGGAGAAAGGGCTAGTTACAGGACACATTAGGAAGCTGACTTGTGTTTAGAAACTTGGGCTGCTTTGAGGTTTCACTCCAGATTTTGGAAAAGCTGTTACAAAGAAAGTTGGTCTCTCAACCTTCACATAATGAAGGCTGCTCTAGCTCCTATCTGTTAATTTCACCTTCTTGCCTGGAGTGAGATGATGGAATTGCTTCTGTACTGCCAAACCCCATGTCTTCTGTGGAGATGCTGAAAGTATAATCTCCAAGCTATTTGTTATAGTGTTTTGAGGATGGAATTTACTAGTGGTCTGAAAGAATTAATGTAGCTTTCCATGTACCAAAGTTATTTTTGGAATAGTTTATATATGGAATAAGTGGAAGAATATTGAGAGTCTAGAATTAAACCCTCACATTTATGGAAATTTGATTTTTCATGAAGGATAAGTCAGTTGCCAAGACAATTTAATGAGAGAAAAGAATCATCTTTTCAGCAAATGGTGCTATGGCAATCTGATATCCACATGCAAAAGAATGAAGTGAGACCTTACCTCATGCCCTATGTAAAAAAATTAACTCAAAATTAACCAAAGATTTAAATGTAAGAGCTAAAATTATAACATTCGGAAGAAAAATATAAGTGTAAATCTTCATGATCTTGCAATAGGCAATGGTTTTTTAACTATGACTCCAGAAGCATAAGAAGCAAAAAACAAAATAGGTCATCTGGATATCATCAAACTAAAAACTTTTGTTCTTCAAAGGACACCACACAAAAAAGGAAAAGACACCCCAGAGAATGAAAGAAAATTTTTGTAAATCATTTTCTGATAAGGGACTAGTATGCAGAATATATAAAGAATAATTACAATGCAATAATAGAAAGACAAATAATCAAAATATGGACAAAGAATCTGAATAGACGTTTCTCCGAAGATGACATACAAATCTCCAATAAACAAGTTAAAAGATGCTCAATATGATTAGCCATCAGAAAAATACAAATCAAAACCACAACAAAATATCATTTCACTCCCACTAGAATGGCTGTAATCAAAAAGACAGATAATAACTAGTGTTGGCAAGGACGTAGAGAAATTGGATCCTTCATACACTGCTGATGGGAATGTAAAATGATGCAGGCATTTTAGAAAAACAGTCTGGCAGTTCCTCAAACAATTAATCATAGAGTTGCCATATGACCAGCAATTCTACTCTTAGCTGTATACACAAGAGAAATGAAAACATATGGTCACCAAAAACATGTCCATGAATTTTATAGCAGCATTATTTATAATAGCCAAAAAGTAGAAACAACCCAAATGTCCCTCAAACTGATAAATAAAGAAAATATATAGTATATACATACAATAGAGTATTATTTGGCAATAAAAATAAATAAGTACTGATACTAATACATGGATGGCCCTTGAAAACATTATTTTAAATGAACGAAGGCCACATATTGTATGATTTCATTTATATGAATGTTCAGGATAGGCAAATCCCTAGAGACAGAAAGTACGTTACTGGTTGCCCAGGGCTGGGGGATTGTGGGAAAATAAAAAGTAATGCCAGCAGGTACAGAGTTTCTGTTGGAGTGATGAAAATATTCTAAAATTGATTGTGGTGGTGGTTACAGAACTCTGAATAAACTAAAAGCACATCATTTTACGCTTTAAAAAGGGGGAATTACATGCTATGGGAATTATATCTTAAAATGTTATCATAAAATAACCATAAAAAATAGATGAGTAGAGAGGCTAGAATATGTCATTAATTGTAGGCTTTCTCTATTTTTTTTATTCTCTTGGCCTTCATCTGTTTTCCTTGGTGTTTCTTAGAGAGAAAACATATGAAAAAAAGATTTACAACTCATTGTTACGTACACCATGGTATTTGTGAGAAAAATCTAGAGTGAAAGATTGCATGACATTAGCGTGTTTCCATTTATGATTTACTTTTTGTTTTTGTTTCAGACCTAGTTCTTAAGTTTGCACCTATTATCACACACTAGCTATTATTTCTCCATAGAGATGAAAGGTTTTTGGAACTTTTAATAAAATGTCCTCAGTTTCTTGGCCAACCCTGTTGACTGAAAATCAAATGTAGTTTACTTTTAACCAAACTTGCTTCCAACAAATTGCCATCTGAGAGATTGAAGAAAGGAGAGAGGCAGCAGCAGATATGCTGTTAATTTTATGGCAAAAATTAGATCTCTATTAAGATCAGGGAAGAGTCCTTTATTCTACTAACTGAACTCCTTATTATAAGATGAATTCAGGGTAAAGTATTTTAAAAGTAAGAAACACTGGTGGAGGGAAGAGGAATTCACAGGGTAAGATAGATACATCCTGGTTTCCTTCTGCAAGCGGACCTCAGAGGAGAGCACAGGCACAGAGACTGTGGCAGGGTTAGCTGGAAGGAGTGCACCAGAATATCAGTCTACTCCTCTCTAGACCAGGTCAGCTGACCTTGGCAACTCACTTATCTCCCGTGAGCCAAGCTTCCTTGTCTGCAAACCAAGCGATCGCCAAGTCTTTCCCAACAAGTCTATGCTTTCATGATCTCGTAATCTGATCTAAAATTCTCTTAATGATCAATACTAAATGAGGCCTCTGGAGCTATAACTGACTAGAGAAGCATTTTAAATTAATGGCTCAAATAGAAGAGTGTCTATTCGTTTTGCAGTCCACAAAAATATGAGCACAACCGACGTGTTAATTTCCAGACTTCATTCAAAAAACTAACTGCCAAGTTCCACATGAACAGAGACTTGATTGACCATAGTGAAGCATTAAATATTTTGACTGTTAGATGACCATAAATTCAATGAGAACCAAGTTTGATATGTTTACTTTTTTATTTTTTATATTTCTTTTGATTGGGGCATAATTTACATGCCCCAAAATGCACAATTTTAGGAGAACATTCAATGAGTTTTGACAATTGCATACATCCATGCAACCCATACCCCTATCAAGGTATAGAATATTCCCATACACACACACACACACAAATCCTCATGGCCCCTCTCAGTCAGTCCCCACCCAGAGGCAAACACTGTTTTTATTTCTTACATCATCCATTAGTTTGACCAGTCCTGGAACTCTTATCAATGGAATCCTACAATACATACTCTTTTGTGTCTGATTTTTTCACTCAGTGTGAAAAGTTTTGAGAGTCATCCATTCTTTTGGGTTTATCAGTTAAGATAAACCCAAAAGAATAAGTTAGATTCCCCAAAGAGAGATGAAGATTTGCATTTATTAAGGGGGCCTCTATAGCTTCAGAAGGAAGGGGGAAGAAGCAGGACTGAGCAGAAGGAGAAGGAGCTGTGAGGCAGCCCAACTCCAGCCTCAGCTGACCCCAGGGGGGAGCTCTGGGTTATTGTTGCCATCAGTGAGTATATGGTTCGATGGTAGAATTCTCACCTGTCAGTGGGAGTGCTGGAGCTGAATGGCCTGTCAGAGTAGTTTCAAGTTGTGGCAAGATCTGCCTATCCCATGTTGATCAGGCATTGGATGAGGGCTGCATCTCCAGGAAGAAGGTATTTTGGACAAGGATGTTTGTTTTAGCAAAAGAAATCTATTCCCCTCCCCCCCCCAAAAGGGCTGACTCCCCACAGCACTCAGAGCAGAGTGGGCATCAGTCCTATATTTCCATGGGGGAGAGAGAGGGGCTGAGCAGCATGACACAATGTCCCATTGCTGAGTAATATTCCATTGATAGCTATAGCACAGTATATTTATCCACTCTCCTGTTGATGGAAATATGACTGTTCTAATTTTTGACTATTATGGATATAGTTGCTATGAACATTTTGAATCAGTCTTTTTATGGATATATGTTTTCATTTCTCTCAGATAAATGCCTAGAAGTAGAATTTTTGAGTCATTGGATAGGTGTATGTTTAAGTTTATAGAAACTGCTAGACCAAATTTCCAAATTTCAAGTTACCATTTTTCACTCCCACCAACAATGAATAAAAGTTGCAGTTACTATATGTTCTCACTAACACTATATGTTCTCACCAACACTATATGTTCTCACTAACACTATATGTTCTCACGAACAGTGTATGTTCTCACCAACACTATATGTTCTCACTAACACTGTATGTTCTAACACTATATGTTTTTCACTAACACTGTCTTTTTAATTATAGGAAGGACTTGAAAAATTTCCTGGCCACTTAGATGGGAATATCAGAAGAGATTTATGCTTGGGTTAGAGTTTAGACTAGAAAAATTCTGAATTTATGATACACCAAAAGGCACAATTGTATATACATTACTATAGCAAAAGTCATATTTAACTTGTTGACTTTAAGTCCTTTGTTATTTTGGTAGTGTATTGCCATATCCAAATTTATTTCAAAATTAGTTTAAATTCTTGAAGTTCAGGTTAAATTTAAGTAAGAACTTAACATTTAACCTGAAGTTGATCCTCTTTGATGGTAAGGTTCTCCTATTTTTTAAAATGAATTACGGTACTTATGTTCTTTTTCATAACAGGTTCCTTCAATAGAGTATATTTAAATAATGTGCTTTAAAAGAAAATAAGTTTTGCTGATTAGTTACTGCATGCAAGGCTATGTGCTAATCATGTCACATGTGTTACATCAGTCAATCCTTACAATCGATTCAGGTAGATACTATTATTATCACCCACATCTTACAAATGAGGAAATGATAGGGAAAGTTGGAGTTGATTTATTCAACAAACATTTATTGATTACCACCAACATGCAAGGAGATAATGTATTAACAACAATAAAAAATATTTTTCCTCACAAAGCTTATATTCTAGTAGTAGGAGATAGGAGATGGATGGATGGATAGATGGATGAATGGATAGGTAGATTAGGTAGGTAGGTAGGTAGGTAGATGACAGATAGATGATGATAGATAGATATGAGTAGTTTCACTCTTCTTAGGCTTTCTGTCTATATTATTTTTTTAATATGGGACAGTAACTAGAGAGAGAATGATGTAATGTATATGACCACATTATACTATGTTATTATACTGCCATACATTATATTACACAGTAGACATCACAGCTCTGTGTCTAAGAGTTGCAGATATGGGTCCAGATCATTATTTGAGGGTAAAGAATGGATCACAGGTCTTTAGGGCTTAGATCCACACTTTGGACTCTAACCGATTTAAGTGACTTCCTAAAAATTTCTTCTGCAATTCAGATATGCTTGTTGGGGGGTAGACAGTTCAGCTATGCCAGTGTAATATTTTTGAATGAGAAATAGTATATGTTCAGAAAAGCCACATATTTTGATGTATAAACTACATGTCTTCTCAACTTTTATCTATAGTCTATTTTTCTGGCTCTGCCCCTTTTTGAACTCATCCGAGGGCAAAATGTTAGCTTAACCTTCTGGCTTCCTCCTCAGCTGCTAAGGTCTCTTCTTCCTATTTCATGCTACAACTCTCTTTCAATTCAAATTAAATTTCTACTTCCTCTCAATAATCTATATTCCCACCTGTATTAGTTATCTATTGCTGTATAACAATATTGCTGAAACTTAAAAGCTTAAAACATGTATTTATCAGTTTTTGTGTTAGGAGTTAGGTGGTAGCTTTATGAAGTCCTCTCTTTAGAGTCTCAGGATGTCACAAAGCTGCAATCAAAGTGTCATCCAGGGCTGTGGTCTCATGGAAGGCTTGCCCAAGGAAGGATAAGCTTCCAAGTTCACGTGACTGCTGGCAGCCTTCCATTCTTTGCAGAATTCCAGACTGAGGGCCTCAGTTTCTTGCTGGCTATAAGCCAGACTTTGCCCTCTGCTCTTTGCCTTGTGGCCCTCTCCACATGGCAGCTTACAACTTGGCAACTTGCTTCTTCAAAGCCAGGAGAGAGTGAGTGTCTCCTACCAAGACAGATGTTACAGTCTTATGTAACATAATCACACGCACGTAATCACATACATCTTTGCCATTGTCCGTTGGTTAAGAAGAAAGCCACACATCTCATCCACCCTCAGGGGAAGGGACTTACGCAATGTATGAATACCAGGGAGCCACCTTTGTGTCTGTTCACTATACCCACAATGTTCTGAAACATTTCTTGTATTACCTTAGTCAAATGCTTCCTTCCTCCAAAAGCAGAGTAAGCTAGAACCCTCCCTCCAGTTCATCAACCTGTATGCAGTAATTTGCATGTTAATGAACATTCCTGTTTAGCTTTATCACTGCTATATTTTAACTAAATCAATTTTTAACAAGATGTAGGCCAGTTATCTCATTGGAGGCCTTGAACTAAGCTTTAAGTGGGGATATTGAAAATGTACACATACGTATTCAGTAGATGATGGCAATATCTGGATTCTGTTTTCTCCATTACAGAGTCAAAAAACATAAGTACTCATCTATAAATGGTATTCTGTTGACGCTACTGTTTACTGCTACTCCTGACAGTGAACCCCAGAATACTTTTACTGCATCATCAATTTCCTTTTCCTATTTCCCTGGTATTCCCAGATGTAAATAGTACATCGATACAGATCAGATCCATTCATTCATTCATTCATTCATTCAGCACTTAACCATGTGCTAGCTCTGTGCTGGTCTTATAACAGTAAACAAAACTTGGCCTCCAAATGATGTTCAGCCTCGTGTAGGAGACAGATGAGGAAACAGTCTTGAAATAAATTCCATGGTGAAGGTCACTGTGGAAATATATAGGTTTAGGTCTGAGAAGATTTGACACCTGAGCTAACATGTCTTTTAAAACATATACTATAAGAAGATTGGAGGCCAAATATTGAGAATTCAGTTAACCTGTGGAGACACGAAAACCAAACCTGAGGGAAGATGAGTCCTCTAGATGTTAATAAAGAGGGAGCCAAGCAGAAGTTTAAGAATCAAGGCTTCAAGCAAACCCAGGAAGATGAGAAGAAAATATTACGTGAAATTTTAGTAACTGCTCATTGGCCAGCTGTGAAAGGAAGTCTCGCTCTTTAGATAGTAATATCAATTTTCAGAGTAAAGTACTAGATATTTCTATGTTGACATAGTAATGGAATACACCTACATATCCATAGCGCTTTTGCATAAGATAGAGATTTAAAAAACTCTAGATGAAATAGGGTAACATTTAATTTGAAAATGAAGCAAAAATTATCAACCTAAAATCAGATTCAAGTGGAAAATGTATATTAAGGTTGACTATTTTATTAATAAATGTAGCTGAAGTATATATTCACAGAAATATCTCTGTATACACACTTATAACGAAAAAACGGGGAAATCTTTGGAGATTTATGTCGGTTTTGATTTATGTGGAGTTTTTATAGCAAAGCAAAATCCACAGCATTTTCTCCTGCCAAATAGATGATTGATAGATAGATAGATAGATAGATAGATAGATAGATAGAATAATACATTTTTAAAGTATAATAATAAATATTTCAGGTAAAGATTGTTTATTATTATGTAGTGGGCTCCTCTGTAACTTGTAAAAATTTTTCTTGTGCCTTCTTATAATTTAAAGCCCTCTGCTTACAGAAGTTGCAGAATAAAAATCTTTTAATAAAGGAGTCTCATTGCTTCGGCTAGTGATGCATAGATTTAGTGTCAATATTCCCAAGTTCATTTTGTATGTCTACTTAACTGCATGATTATATGATTTCTCCCTGAATAATCTTGTTTTGATGAAAGATTAAATCTGCAAGTTACCCCATCCCCCTTCTCCGCCCCTATCTTTATCACCTTTTTGGAATTGGTATCAACTTTCTTTAATTGAGAAGTAACTTGCAGTTACTGAAATCTATGCTATATTACAAAGCCTCTTCGATATGTACAACTTTCTCTAGAGGGTTGTTTTACTTGGAGGCATGTCTTAGATTCAGATTTAAGTTCTAATAAAACTAAACATGTTTTTAGGAACAAACCTGATAGCTTCTTATTTTTTTTCTATTCTAAAATAACAGAAGCATAAAAGTAAAGAACAGTTGAAGTTAAGCCTATTAAATATGAGAAACTACTGATTTTGTTTAGGATTCCCTTAAGATATCATTCGAAGTTTTAAAGATACCACTGTAATAAACAATATTACAGAGAGATACTCTAAAGGAAACAAAAATAAGCAATGGATAGCAATTTTTAGTTATAGAATGCTAAGCTATTTAATAATGGAAGTGGTTTAAATAACACTAAAGATACATCAGTATTTTCCCCTGAATGCAAAATAAGTTTTAAATTCACCTTCCTACCAGTGATGTTCCAGTTCTTATAACTACCAGGTAGTTCTGTTCATCTTGACTTGTCTTTGCCCACATTCCAATTACTTTTCCATTCAAAAATGAAAAGTATTCTCTTAATTTATTGAGTCAAAGCTTGCTTTTCACATGGATGAATGAAAGTGCTGAATGTACCAAAGCAATGAATCACCTCTGTTGAATTTCAGTTCTTATTTCATTTAAGCCTTTATTTTTATTATTTCCTTTCTTACACTCTTTTTTCTTCCTTTTTATTCTCTATTTTAGCTTCATTAGTTTAATACTTACCTAACTGATTTGTGTGAGTATATTATTTCTGCCTAAATCTTTCTTATTTTTTTAATAAACGTAGTTAAGGCTGTAAATACACCTCTAATCACCACATTAGCACCATCTCAAATGCTCTGTAGTACTTTCATTGTTGTTTAGTTCTAAATATTTGACAAGTTACAGGTGATTTCTTCGCATTACTTAGGAATACAATTTTTTAGTTTCTAAAATGTGTGGGAGGGGTTTTCATTTCTGTTTTTAACTGTTTTTCTTAGATTTCTAAGAAATCAATACATTTAATTATTTTATGGTCAGAGGTTGTAGCTTGTATAATATGAATTCTTCATTGAGATTTCTCTTATGACCCAGTATTTACTCAATGTATAGTTGCTATTTCATGAGTACAGGTCTTTACATACATCTATTTCATCAAACTTGTCAATCGGATTGTTCAAATCCATAACCTTAAAAATATTTTGTCTGCCGTTTTATTACTTTGTGACAATATGTTAAAATTCCTTCATATTATCGTGGATTTGTCAAATTATCTTAGTAATTCTATTAGTTTTTGCTTTTTGTATTTCAAGGGCATACTATTTGATAATTTGTATATCTACTTGTTAGATTATTTTTATCATTATATAATGTCTTCTTGGATTTATTGTGATTCCTTTAAGTAGCATCTGTCTTTTCTACTTTTTTCGTTTTCTTTATATTCTTGATACTCAATTTCACTAGGACGTGCCCAGGTATAGATTTATTTACTTTTTATTTATGATACTTAGGATTGTTTTCATTCTCCACTTGGATGTCTACTAAACATCTCAAAAGTGAACTTCTAATTTTCCACTCCAAACCTATTCTACCCACTGTTGTCCCACTTTTAATTAAAAACACTCTGTTCTTTGAATTGCTCAGATAAAATTTTGAAGTCATCCTTGCTTTATCTTTTCTCCCACACCCCACATTCAACTCATGAAGAAATTTCTCTCTACTTTAAAAATGTATTCAGGATCCAGGTATATTTCACCAGTCCCACTTCTACCAACTTGGTCTAAGCCACTGTCATTTCTAGCCTGGATTATTTCTGTTGTCTCTCGTGGTCACTCTGCTTCCGACTTTGTCTCTATCCTCTACTCAGAAGCCATAGTGATCTTAAAATATAAGTCAGATCATGTCCTTCCTTTGTTTAAAACTGTCATTGCCTTCACATCTCACTTGTAAAGAAAGCCAAAGTCCTTATGATCAACTACAAAGTCCTTCATGGTTTTTAATCCCCTTCTCATCTCCCCCTCCCATATTCACCTCAAAGCACACTGGCTTCTTACAGGTCCTTGAATATATGGCATGCTCCTGTCTTTATGTTAACGGTCTTTCTGCTTGGAACATTCTTCTCTCAGGTAGCCATATAGCTAACTCTGTCACCTCCTTCAAGTCTATGCTCAAATATCACCTTTTTTTGTGAAGATTATCTTGACTATCACATACCAATCCAGTCTCTCTTACTCTTCTCTATTTCCTAGCACTTTCAACTTCTAAATTGCCATACAATTTACTAATTTATTATGTTCATTGCTTATTTTCTGTCTTTTCATTAGACTAAGTTCTGTGAGTACAGTATTTTTACTTTTTGTTTATTTTTATATCTCAAGTACGTAGAACAAAGCCTAGTACAAAGGTGAAGTATAATAAATATTTGTTAGTTGAATGATGAACTAATCATGAATTCTTATTTATAAATATCATATATAATGTAATATAGTATAGTATAACATAATATAATATAATGTAATCTAATTATTATAATATAATATAAATAATATAATATAGTATAATACAATATAATATAGAATGTTATATTATATAGAATAGAAACATGAGATACAGTTACAACACAAATGCCCATTAACTAGTAAGTGAATAAACTTGTGAGCCATACAATGGAACACTACTTAGAACAAAAGAGAACAAAATACTGATATATGCAGCAACATGGATGAATATCAAAAACACTAAATAAAAGATGTCAGATATAAAAAACCACATTTGTTCCATTTGTGAAATTTTAGAAAAGTCAGTCCGTAAGCATGAAAAGCAGGTCAGTAGTTGCCTGATGCTAGCAGGTGGGATAGGAATTAACCACAGAAGGACGTGATGGAGTTCTTTCAGGTTCTCAGAGTTTTCTAAAACTCAATTGTGGTTATGCAACATATTTACCAAAATTTATTAAACTGTTTACTTAAAATGGGTAGATTCTAGGGTTTAAAATTATTCCTCAAAAAGCTCTAAGCAATAAAGAAACAAATACAGGTAATACTAATGGCATACGATCAGAATTTAATCTTTCTTTGATTTTGGAAGTACTTCATGATCTTGAGGCATCTTCAGAAAGAATTGCTGACCATGTATTGGAGAGATTGAATTTAGCAATTACTAAAGTTCAGAGCCTTTCCCCTAGCGGCCCACTGTTCATTCTTAACTCTTGGTAGAACAGACTCTATCATTGCTGTAATCATTTACCTGCAAGCCACGACACCCACCCTGCACCGTGTACAGTAGTCTCCAACTTACGCATGATTTCTCTTTCCACAGTTTTCGTTACCCACAGTCAACTATGATCTGAAAATATTAAATGGAAAAATTCCAGAAATAAACATAATGAGTCACGTTGCTGCCATTCTGAGTAGCATGATGAAATTTCGGGTTGTCCCGCTCTTTCTTGCCCAGGACACAAATCATCCCTTTGTCCAGTGTATCCAGTCTGTATGTATGTCCTACCTGTTAATCACTTCGTAGTTATCTTGGTTATCAGATTGACTGGCAGAATCCCAATGCTTGAATTCAAGTAACTCTTATTTTACTTAATAATGGCCCTAAAGCCATTCACATAACTTTTATTACAGTGTATTCTTATCATTATTCTATTTTATTAGTAGTAATTGTAGTTAATCTCTTACTATGCCTAATTTATAAATTTAAATTTATCATAAGGGTGTGTGTGTGTGTGTGTGTGTGTGTGTGTGTGTGTGTGAAAAGGGTATATATAGGGTTCTATACTACCTATAGTTTCAGCTGTCCACTGGGAGTCTTGAAACATATTCCCTGTGGATGAGGCAGAACTACTGTATATACACTGACCTCCACTTGGGTAGGATCTGTACCTCACTTATCCTCATGTCCATGTACTAGAGGAGCTGGGCTGATGGGAGGTCCTCTGTGAATTCTGGTTGCGTGACTAGATGATTTGCCTATAAAAGGAAGTTTACAGTCATTGCCAGATTTGTAATTGTCTTACTATAGAGCTCACAGAATATTACCAAAATCATACACATATTCCTAGAAGGACTCTTTGTTCCATCCATACTTCAAGTTGCTATAATTAAGGAGGTCACATAAATGCTAATTCTTTTATTTACCGCATATGTATTAAGTGCCCCCTACGTGCCTGACATTTTGTTATATTCTAAGGATGGATGTGATAGTTAATAAAACAGCGTTTGGACCTTACTCTAAGCAGTTATATTCTGTAAATTGGGCAGTAATTATTAAATATGTCTTTGAGGATTGTTCTCTATAGATTTTTGATCAGTCAATTAAAGATTATTAATTTTACAAAAGTTAGAGCTTTGTATACAGTGGATGAGTAATTTGCTTTTCTTGTGAAATGAAGTGCAGCAAATTGCACACTTTTTCTCCTGGGGTGGAGAAAAGTTGTGGAAAAGGAAATCCAGCACACCCCCTCGAGGTCTTCATTTTCCAGAGTAAATCTTCCAACTGTCCAGCTCAATCACCAAGTAAGCGCACGTGAGACACACCACACCCTCTGCACAAAGGCTGGGGCAAGGTATTTTGCTAATCCTTTTAGCTTAAACAAGCAATAGAAGGAAAACTCAGGAAATAAATTATAAAAAAATATGAGAACAATAGGAAAGGAAAGCCTGTCTTACAGGTTTGTTTCCTGTTCAGTCTAATCCTTGTGGAATGTGGTTTTCTCTCCTACTGACACTTCATATAACTGGAATGTCCAAAGTTATAATTTTTTTCCTTAACCAAAACTCTTCTTTGTCTGTTTATATTTTTACATTAAAACTAAAATCTCTCAGAATTGCCAAAGTAAAGGGCATAGAAAATATTTGGTTTCACTTGCTATAGAGTAATATTCAAGGTAAACACTAGTTACATATGCAGAATTTTAACTGGAAATATAAGATATAGAAAAACTTCTATTTGCTTTTTAGTAGTTATGTTTTTCTAAGTAAACTACTTCTCATAAAAGGTAGCCAAGTTTTTGAGTAATACAAAGTTTTTAAAAACCAGGTGTTCTAATAAAAAAAAAAAAAGGACCTTAACACTTAAAGTTTGCACATCAATGATTAGTTTTTGAGTTATATGTTCTTAATGTGATTATTAGAACCTCTTATGTTAAAACAGCCAAGTTCAAGATTTGCCCTCTAGCACCTCCAACAGAGGAAGGGAGAAAAGACAGTTCTCTGCTTTTTAATGAATCTGATAATGAATGGTAGGTGGAAAGAAAGTAATTGGCTAAAATGAAGCTTTAGATGACCTGTAAATTTCTGTTGTTTCTTCAGACCATCGTATCTGGAAAACAAACATATGCTTTTAAAAATTCTATTTGGAAGACTACTAAGTCTTAATTACTAAGTTTCATTTCCTTTTCACTAGGAAAGATCTTCTGTGACTACAGTTCCCTTTACTCAGGGGGAAATGTCAGTAATTCGCTAGATGTTCATGGCTAAGTTCAGGAATAAGGGTGCCACGTAAAAGAATCTTCATCTGTTTGTGCATGACCACCATCAGCTACTGTTGCTTCCTGGGCCACCACTGCTGTGATCCACCAGCTAGGCAAAGCCATCACCAAGGTGTGTTTTCCTGTCTTCTGTGCCCTCAGGGAGGAAGATCTCATTCTTTCTCTCAGTCCAAGCTTAGATTTGGCCACCTAGAAAAGGCTGGCACTGAGCTAAGTTACAGGATTTAGTAGTGGTGACTGTAATTGTAAACCATCTTCTCTAGTCACCAAATTATATGTCTGCAATTTGGACTTTGACCTAGTAGGAAAATTTTCCACAAATAGATGCCAAAATTAGGGTTTATGTCTGCTTTTTTACTTTTATCTAATAGTTATAGCGATTTCCATTCATTAGGAATACAAGTGTAACTGAGTACCCTAAGATGGGTGAGCTTAATAAATCCTACCTCATAGTAGACAAGGTAAAATCTGTATTATAGGGTTGAATGCTTTAAAATTTCAGTTAAGTACAACCTCTTTGTCAAAAGGCAAACCAGTTTCGGGAAGGGAGAAAGTCTATTTAATCCACTCAATTTAATTTCTTTCCAGAATTAAATGAATAAATCACAGAGATACTTTTGAAAACTATTTAGACTATATAGTGGAAAAATCAGTAGATGCCACCATTCTGTATTTTTAGGAAGGTTTAACATAACGATTCCTCAAATTCAGTCAGGGTATGATTTAGTGACAGCATATTATAAGAGATGAAAGTTTGTGGTATGTCGAAGCCAACTCATACAGGCCAGTTGTTAAATGTCCAGGAAATTTGCAAACCAATTGACATAAATTTTGCAAGCTGGTTGACTGCTTGCTGAATTGACCATTATAGGCCTATTCACAGCATGGAAACCAGCAAACACTCCAAATCACAAATCAGACTTGTCCTCTAACCTCAGACAAAACTGTTGAAACATTTACTAGAATATCACTGGATGAGAGATTGATTCAGAAATATAGATCAAAAGGCAAAACTAATGAGATAAATGCTGAAGAATTATATATAGCTTCCTCAGCGTTAGATGTTGGCACTAATCTTGGTTAGCATTTTAATAAATTCCTTGGAAAGAGATAATAGAAATATCCATATTTTTCAGACGACATTAAACATTGCCATAGTTTAAATTATAGACCCACAGGATTAACACACAGAGCTCTTAGAAAACTGTGACTTGGCTAAATTAATAGCAGATGAGCTCTAATATGCAAGAGTAAGGCAATTCGGGGGAAAGTTATCTTAAAATACCCTTGCTAATTGATAAATGCTAACCTTAATGTTAGGACCTAGAAATGAAATTTGGGGATTTCTGTAGACTTTTTCCATGCTAATTAGTATAATTTGTTAGCTGTAATAAAAGGCTGCTTCAATGCCAAGCTCCATCAGAGGCTCTAGAAATCAAATAGAATACCTGTCCCACCCTTATGAAGAAACTTTAGCTCACACTTCCTGAAGTTTTGGTTGACATGCTTCATGGATAATGTAATGGAACTAGGAAAGTTTTAGAGAAAAGTATGTAACTTGATAGGGGGATTATGAGAATCCCAGATGAGGCTAAGGTTATATTAACTAGCAAATCATGAAAGGTTTTGAAAAAGGTAAATAAAAATGGATTTAGCTAATCTTGAAAGACTAGAATTATAGAGTACCTCTTTGATGTTTGAAATAAGCATTTGTGGAATAAATAGAGACTCAAGGAAAAGAAGTAACAATAGCAAAAATATTGTTCCTCAAAGTTTAAGTTTTGTCAATTTTTAAATGTCATTACATTTATGTATTTTAATGTGCAAAAGTTAGTATGTATTCCGTCTCATCGATGACCTCTGTTATTAATTAGGCTCTATCAATGGAAAAGTAAGAAGCTCCCTAACCTCAATTTAGATTGAGAGAACACTTAACCTGGGCTTGTCGTTTAAAGCAACTGAAAGCAAAGAAATGGAAAACCCATTATAATTGTTTACTGTCACTGCTGAACCCTCCAGCTGACATGTGTTCCCAAAACACAACATTTTTGCATTTTTAAGAAAATTTAATTAGGATTAATTTCAGTGTCCTAATTAGAACTCACATCTTGGTTAATACTCCATTTCATTAAAAAAAAAAAAAAAAGCAAGGTTTCTTAGGAGTGAATTAGGCAAAGGGAAGTAGATAATTGACCACATGATTCTAGAGGAAAAAAATCTTTCCCACAATAGAGGGTGGACTGTTTGGGTGTTAAAAAATAGGTCAAGTTCATTAACTATGAGGAAAAAAGCAAGCAGATGTCTTTCAAATAATAAAGCAAATAACACAAATTTTAGGAAAACAACGATTTTCATGTTTAAAGTATTAAATAATTTAGATTATTTTATCAAATAAATATACTATACAGCTTTTTATAGTTTTGAGTTGAGTATTTAGGAAAACCTACAAAGTGAAAGCTGTAGCAAGTAACCTAAATATATTACACTTCTTTTTACTGTTTAATGAAATAGATACATTCAGAAAAGTATACAATTGTAGTATACAGCTCAATGAATTTTTATGAAGTGAACACATTTATGAAACCACCATGCAGTCTAATGCCATATGCATACATATACATATATATGGTCTAGATTACTCATCAATGATTGTAAAGACCAAGAGTATTTATATTTGTTCATATTTTTAAGAAGACTGAGATTTAACAGGATATTATACTAGAATTTAATTAAACTTTTAGGGAATGTTCACTTCTAAAATGAATTACTGTTGTTTTAGTTGTTTTCACCTCCTGTATATTTTAAGTACTACACGGTCTCATCGTTCTCACAGTGATTCTTTTATAATATAGGAGAGGTGAGCATCCTAGAGGTTTTCGGTGGTAGAGAGCAAGTGTATGCTTTATTGATGTCACACACAGATCCATCATTCAGATTTATTGTCCAACCTGTTGTTTTTTGTAAATTTTATTTGTTAAAGGGAAGATAATTTTTAAAACAAAAAATGCACACATAAGAGACATCTAACAGAGCTGCAGTGCTCCAAGCATAATGTGGGGAAGGAACTAACCTCTGAAGAATCGAATTTTCTTTAATTAAGTACCATGACTAAATACTGTAATTCCTTTTCTTCCAAGCCCTAAAGGATCATTTGACATTGAACCTTTTAAGTTAAAAGGGAGTCGCCTGAACTCTCTAGTACCATGGATGGGATGGGTTGGAGGGGGTGGGGTAGGGGGGGATACGCCGGTCCCACAGCCCCCGCGGGCCCAGCCCGGGACTCTCCCCTCCCCACTTCTTCGCCCCCTACTTCCCCCTCCTCCTCTTCCTCTCGCCCTCTCCCCCTCACTCCTCCTCCGTGACCCTTGACCCCAGCTAATCTGCATAGAGGAATGACAGGCATCCGCTGGGCAGGATCCGCCGCGCCGGCTGCGGCCGGCCGGGCTGCGAGACCCGCGCTGGGGAGAAGGTGAGGGGGTACCCGGCGGGCAGCTCCGCACAGACCGGGAAATGAACGCTTGGAACTCTGTCTGCGAGCGGACCCATGAGCGAAGGACCAAAAGAGCCGCGTGATCGCCGGACCTGGCCCCGCGACCCTAGACATGGGCCAGACCTCGGTGTCTACGCTGTCCCCGCAGCCCAGCAGCGGTGAGTCCCGGGCGCACGCGATGCTCCCGCGGGGCGGGCCGGCGCTGGGCTGGCTCGGGGCAGCTGGGGCGGGCGAGGACTCCTCGACTCGTCTGGCTCTGCCCGAACCCGCCAAGTCCCTCCGAGAAACCCGAGAGCGAGCGCTCCCCCAAACTCTTTGTCGTGGAAAAGTGGAATGCCTTTTGGGATCCAGCCGATTTTACCTTAAAGGCACAGGCTCCATTTTCTGGAGGGGATGCCTCTCTTTGGTCTTCATCTGAATTACTTCTGAGCCTGAAATTGACCAGAAACGCCATTTGCGTGTTACTGTGATTTTAAAACGCCAAACTTGGAGCGTAAGATAAACGTGCCAACAGGCTTTTTTTCCCTATATTTATGCTTGGCTTCTGAACAGACCAGAACTGAATTCTTTCAAGGTTTTCAACTGATTTATAGTTCGTTTTTCGGAGAAGTGCTGATTGCCTTCTTTCTCTTATTCTGGCAGAACTCTGAATACTTAGTACCTACTAAAAAAAGGGGAAAAGACTCGTTTCCAGTGATACTTGTTTTGTTGATGTTAGTCATTTAAGCTGTAAATTTGGGGAAACGTATCGCAAGAACTCAGTTATTGAGGGCTAAAGTTCGTTTTATGGAAATATGTGTAACCTTTCTGAGTTATAATGTCCTGTTTTAAGGTTTTCCCCCCCATTTTCTTAACCAAACAAACAAAAAGTTAAAAAAGGGAAGGAAGGTACGTCTAGCATTTCTTCACCAGTGAAGGGATAAACAACTTTTTGGTGGCATTACTTGTGATTGGAAAATACAATACATTTGTAAGGTACTATTTTGATATTTTTCAGTCAACAATTAAAAGAAAATCTCAAAGGGGCCATTTTTGTTATTCTTGAGGTATATAATACACTTTTAAAATCTTGTCCACATCAACAGGATCTTGCTGAAAGGAAATGACAAGGCACAGATGAAGGTATTTTTAATCAGCTCCAGGATGTCTTTAACTAGATAGATAGAGTTCTATCTCCCCACATGGGTTTGTTTATACTGCAGAGCCTCACTCCCTGAAATACCATAAGCTTGGCTGGGGCTTACCTTAATGCCCCAAGAGAAGGACCCCTCTGCAAAGGAGAGAAGTCAGAATCCAAAACAGACCACACCTTTCCTCACTGCTAGGAACAAGGTAGCAACAGTGCTCCATAGCATCAGAGACTTCACATTGATGGCTTTGGGGCACTGGTGAAGTAGTTAATTAAATCAGTACTCCAGTATATCAGGGATAAAGTGCTAACCCGAATTTCGTTCTTTTGCCACAAAATATTGTTAGGGGGGTTTATTATTAGAAGAGTGAATTTTGCCTTGACAAAAATTAAGAAATATCCCATAAGTGATGACTAAGAAGTAGAGTAGCATGCTAAGATGTGACTGTCCTAGCTCTTACCCACTACAGCAAAAAAGGCACAGATAGCTATAATTTCTAATACAATGATTAATCATGTCAAGAGATTGAGCAGTTTATTTATACAAAAAAGTCATTTAGACAAAAAATTATGCTTGACCATAAAAGATATTTCAGAGAAATATCTTATGGAATGGTATTATAATTAAATTGTATATATTGGAGTGATCAATCCAGACATTCATGAGTAGAGGGGTTTTCTATTTTGTTTTTTTTTCAGGAAACAGGTGATAGTGGTTATGATTCAAGTTTTGGTATTGTGAAGGTGGAGTAATTTCCTCATGCTATCCACTTAAGTTCTCTAATAAGTCTATTACTAATACTCCATTTCCCTGAAGTTTTGCCATCAGATTCTAAATCAAAATGAAAACCAACAACAAAAAAGAACATTTGGTTGTCATATCCAGGCTTTATATTCATGTTGGTGTTGAGTCTGCAGATATCAAACCCTCTGTTCTTCCAAGAATTTTGTTCACTCCTTGTTAGCTATCTATGGCTTTACAAATGGTGTGTGAAGATACTTGTTCTGTTTGATTTCAGTAATCTACTAGTTGTTTAAGCCTAGAGTAGCTGCTAGGGATTACAATGAAGATGATTCTCATCTTAAATACCTAGTGGGGGGAAATCTGTTTGAGTCTAAGGAATCAGTAACACAGTGTGTAGTCGTTGATACTTATTATTCCATTTGGGCTTTTGTAAGAATCATCATCATAGGTTACAAGTTAGCTCTCTTTTCAATCTTGATTTCAGGCTATTTTGAACCTTTCGGCTTAAGGCTACATCTATTTTCTCTGGGATCTAGAAAGACCATTAATGATTATTTCGGAAAACGTGGTCAGACCCATTATTTTTACTTTTAAAAATAGTTTTATTGACATAAAATTAACATACCATAAAATTCACCTATAAAGTGTAAAATGCATGGTTTTTTAGTGTAGTCACATTATTGTGCAACTATCAATCCCTCTTCCCATTCTTCTCAACCCCCACCCCCTAATTAACCACTAATCTACTTTCTGTCTCTGTACATTGGCTTCTTCTGAACATTTCATGTAAATGGAAGATAACAACATGTGGCCTTTTGTGTCTGGCTTCTTTTACTTAGCATGATGTTTTCAAGGGTCATCCATGTTGTAGCCATGTATCAGTATTTCGCTTCTTTTTATTGCCAAATAATATTTATTGTATGTGTATACTATAGTTTATCCATTCAGTTTGATGGACATCTGGGTTATTTACACTTTTGGGCTATTGTGAATAATGCTGCTATGAACATGTACAAGTTGTTGGTGAACATATGTTTTCATTTGTCTTGGATATATATCTAAGAGTGCAGTTGCTGGGTCCTATGGTAACTCTATGTAATGTTTTAAGAAACTGCCAAGCAGTTTTCCAAAGCAGCTGTCCTATTTTACATTCCTTCCAGCAGTAGATGAAGGTTTCAATTTCTCCACATCTTTGTCAACACTTGTTATTATCTTTTTGATTATAGCCATCCTAGCAAGTGTGAAGTTGAATCTCATTGTGGTTTTGATTTATGTTTCTCTAATTAGTAATGACATTAAGCATATTTTCATGTACTTATTAGCCACTTATATATTTTTTTGGAGAAATATCTATTTGTGTCTTTTGCTCAGTCTTGATTGGGTAATTTACCTTGCTGTCATTGAGTTATAGGAGTTCTTTATGTACTGGACACAAGTCCCTTATCAGATATGATTTGCAAATATATTCTCCCATTCTGTGGGTTGTGTTTTCACTTAATTGATACTATAGTTTGCAACTCAATATTTTAATATTTTGATTGTGTCTAGTTTATCTGTTTTTTTTCTTTTGTTTGTATTTTTGGTGTCATATCTAAGAAACCATTGCCCAGTCAACAGTCAAGAATTATAGTTGTGTTTCTCTTAAAGAGTTTTATAGTTTTAGCTCTTACATGTAGGTCTGTGATAGATTTTAAGTTAATTTTTATGTGTGGTGTGATATAGTGTTCCATTTTCATCCTTTTGCATGTGGATATTCAGTTGTCCAGCACCATTTGCAGAACGGACAATTCTTTCTTTATTGAATTGTGTGGGCACCTTTGTCAAATATCAATTTATCATATATGTAAGGGTTTATTTCTGAACTCTCAATTCTTTCCCACTGACCTATGTGTCTGTTAATATGCCACACTGTCTAGCTTACTGTTGCTTCGCAGTGAGTTTTGAAACAAAAAAAGTGTAAGTCTTCTAACACTTTTTTCTTTTTATTTCCCAAGATTTTTTCAGCTATTCTGGTTTCCTTGCATTTCTATATGAATTTTACAATTAGCTTATCAACTTCTGCAAAAAAAGGCAGCTTGGGACTTTGATAGGGATTGTGTTGAACTTGGGACTTTGATAGGGATTGTGTTGAACTGTGTAGATCTATTTGAGTAATATTGCTATTTTAACAATATGAAATCTTTCAACCCATAAATATGGATGTCTTCCCACTTCCCATTTATTTAGATGATTGACTTCTTTCTATATTGTAATTTTCAGTGTATAAGTATTGCTCTTTCTTTGTTAAATTTATCCCTAAGTCCTTTGTTTTGATAATATTGTAAATGAAATTATATTCTTATTTCATTTTCAGAATGTCCATTGCTAGTGTATAGATACATAAAAACTGTACCTTGCAACCTTGCTGAACTCATTTTTTGCCCTAATAGTTTTTTTTAAGAGATTCCTATGTATAAGATCATACTATATACAAGATCTATACACAAGGTTGTATGCAAGTAGAGATAGTGTTATTTTTCCTTTCCAATGTGAATACCTTTTATTTCTTTTCTTTGTCTCATTGTTCTCACTCATTATATAGTATAATGTTAAATACATGTGGCAAGAGTGAACATTCTTGTCTTGTTGATCTAAGTGGAAAAGCAGTCAGTCTTTCACCATTAAATATCTTACTAGCTGTTTTTCATAGGTGCCCTTTATCCTAGGGATAAAGTTCTCTTCTAGTCTTAGTTTGTGAAGAGTCTTCATTATGAAAGAGTGCTGGATTTTGTCAAAGGCTTTTTTGCTTTTAAAATGACTTAAATGCATTAAGAGAATGAAATGCTTTTTATTCTTTATTATATTAATATAGTGTATTACATTAATTGATGTTTGGATGCTAAACTAACTTTGCATTCTTGGGATAAAACCTACTTGGGTATGGTATATAATACTTTTTATATTTTGCTGGATTGGTTTGCTGGTATTGTATTGAGTATTGGATCCATTATTTCAAAGTACAGGCTAAATAGGTATGCTCTCAAATATGGTGGTTTTGCTCTAGAAGGGCTGAGATGTCCAGTATTCTCATTGCCAAGTATAGGGCATAGCAGATTGGACATAATAAATGTTTGTTGAGTATACAAGTGACTCAACACATATTCTCAGTGAACAGCCTGACTACTTTAAGCCAATGACAGATTATGTGAATGAGAGATATGTGTTATTTTTATTATTTTTTGCTTCAAGAACTGCATGTTACTCTGGTTCCGTTTTCTGAAGGGTGGTGTCTGAATCCAGTAACTACCTCTTCAGGTCTTCTTCAGCCCTACCCCACCCACACTGTGCCACAAACCAACTCTTGGCTGCCTAGCCTCAGCATGTGAGTTGAAGGTATAGACAAAGCCAATTGTCTCATTTTTAGGAGACAAGAGAATACAAGTGGATAAACAAATATTCAGGATCACACATAGGCCATGGTAGAACCTGTGTCTATCTGTGTTTCTGGGTTTCCATGTTTTGGTTGAGGCCTTACATTTATCTTGCCCAGGATATTTACCCACTTCCATGTAAACCCCGTATAAAAAGAAATCATAAAGGCAAAAATGTAGAGGGTTTGTTCTTCTTAATTAAAATAACATGCACATGGTCAAAAGTCAAACTTTACAAGAAGGTTCAGGATAAAAATGAATTTATTCCCTCTTGGACCCTCATTCTCTTCCCAATTATAATTCAACAACTTTTTTTTGCATTCCAGATAGTTTTCATTCATGTAGCTATCTTTATCAAAACACAAGTAAGACATATTACGCTTCAGCTCTGGGCTTTGATTTTTTTCATGTAATATAACTTGAAAATATTTCCATATTTATATATTTGACCCCATAGACAAACAATATTATAAATGGATATAATTTAAAAAAAAATAACTCCAGTATGTTTTTGTATTTTATATTTGCATTTTTATATTGTTTCTGTTTTTTTGTGTGTTTGTGTACTATATAAACAATGCTGAAATGAACATCCTTATCTAAACATCTTGAACTAAATGTACCAGTAAAATCCTAGTAGTGGATTGCTGAGTCAGAACATTTGTATATTTTATTTTGATAGACCCAAATGACTCTCAGAGAGGCTGGATCAGTGTCTGTATCCACTATATGAGAATTCCTTTTTCTGCACTCTCTCCGTAGTGCTACTTGTTAAGACCATATGATACTTTGTGAAAAATAGAAGTCACGCCCCCTGGTGAGGCAGTTTTCAGGCTTAACAGATGGAATATTAGCAGATTCAGTCCCAACTCTCCCTTGCCTAGATGTCCTTGTGCAGTGAACGCTCTGTGCATCTGTACACGACTGCAGTGTTATGCATAATTAACATTTAAAAATCTTTGTTAAGCTATTTGTAAAAAAAAAAAAAAAAGATATCTTTTGGCTATGAGTGAAGGTGGGCATTTGTGTTTCTTTTTCTCTGAATTGCCTAATTATAGCCTTTCCTTATTTTATGTTTTCTTTCTTTATAGAGCTGTATGTTAAGGAGATTAGTCTTATGTTTATCATATATTGTAAATGTTCTTCTTTATCTAATCTCTTACATTTGCTTTTTTACATTGAAAATGTTAATTTTTTATGAAGTCAAATCTATCAGATTTTTTCTTACAAACTAGTTATTAAGAAACATGCTTTCCTTTGCTGTTTTTCTCATATTCGAATAAATGATCTCTGCTAATTTATTCTAATTTAAAGTAAAAGAGTTAATAATATTAAAAATTTAAACTTCTGCATGGCAAAAACCACCATTGGCAAATTGACAAAGAGTATTATAAAGTTCACAAAATATTTGCTTTGTAGAAGGAAAGCAATGAATAATATCTTAAAGTAGTAAGACCTCTTTAAAACCAGTAAGAAAAAGGTAATAACCCATGGAAAAACAAGTGAATAACATAAACAGGCATTTTTCAAAATATCTAATGGCTGTTTTTGTGACCTCATTATGGATCAGGAACTGTTCTAAGTGTTTGCTTGCTTAAATTAACTTTTTAACTTTCACAACATCCATATAGGGTAACTATTAACATCCCCATTTACAGACAGGGAAAACTGAAGTGCAAGAGGTAAGTAACTGGCCCATATTACTTAACCAAAGAAGGAACATAAGTGACCAATTGGCGCATTGAATAAATTAAATGGGGGGGGGGGGCACCATGCCATTGATCACCTGTGGATTTAGCAAAGATTAAAAGGAATGATCGCCAGGAGATAGTTGTTTTTCAGTAGTTTAAATTTGTACAGCCTATCAGGAGAACAGCTTGATAATATATATTAAAAATCTTAAAATATGCATACACTTAGACCCAGCAGCTCCACATCTAAAAGCATATTGTGATGGAAATAATCACTTGCTCACTGGAACAATGTTTATCAAAAGCAAAAATTGAAAATAACTAATAGTCAAACAGCAAGAGGTTTTGTTTAATTTAAACTTTTTAGTATGTAATAGTATAACCCATTTAAAAAGGATGTAAAAAATTTTTCGAAAAGTGATTTTCACTATAAATAATACAAAATGTGAAATGGGAGGTTTAAAGCAATAGTCTATTTTTAAAATATGCATAAAGAAGAGAGAGCAAGGTGGGGGAGGAGGAGGAAGGGAGAGGGGAAATTCACTTATGTGGAGGTAGTGTGGCAGTCATGGCTTTCCTCTGCTTTGGACATGGTCAAAACCAGAGCTTCCATATCCAGTGTCCACCTGGACCACCACTGGAATTAAAGCCATGGACTAACCTACAACTATATGAGCTTTTATCTAGCTCTCATGGAATCAGACTCAGTTTTCGATTCGATGGAAAAATGATGGAAAGACATCAGTTTTATTTCTTTTTCTTGTGGATTCAATAATAAAAACAAAAATATAGGTTCTAATATAGCCATCTTTTTAGGTTTTAATTTTTCTCTTAGTCTGTTTGATCATAGTGCAAATGTCACTCACTTGGAGAGAAAGAAAATGAGCAAAATTTTGAACTTCAGTTAATTCTCTCCGGTCCATAGCTCAGTAGGTCTGTTAATGAGTAATATTCCAAATAGTTTTAGCTTAAATTTATTTTATCTTCAGCAGTCTGAAAGGATAACAACCAAAGGGCAAGTCAGACTTCACCTTTTGCCTACTTAGTGCAGTGGGGATGGAGATAAGAGCCCGAATTTTTGATCCTCTAATTAAGCCTCTTTAATTTGAATAGAGGAACGGGTTCCAACATATTTTCTTTTCTTGAGGGGCTTTAGTGTCACAGGCTGACTGTGAGTCTATTCTTGGGAGTAAAGATTCTGGTTTAGTGATGACTCAACTTATGTAAAAGTGATACTGAGGTAGAAATAGTCTTCAGAAAATAAACATTTCTTGATCCCATTTTCCCCAGCCTCTGCTTGAACGAAAAACAAAACAATGGGTTTTGTTCCCCAGAAGGGAATGGACAAATAACACTACTTTTAAAAATTTGGTCATTTATGCTTATAAACTACCCCAGCATTTATTTTCATTTCAAGAGGCTAGATGTTTTTGTTCATATAAACCTTCAGTCAAGTATAACATTCCAACTCTTGACACTAAGGAAATTTTGGCTGATAAAGGACTGAAGTGGTATTTTGTTTAAGAATATTCTGGAAAACTGTGCTGGCATGTGCTTGGCAGATATATCCCTGAAATCTGCTCATTTCGTGAGGCGATATTAAGAAGGAGAAAGAGGGGTGCCTTCATCCAACAACCAGTTCCTAAATGAAAATAATCACATATGAGGCACTGTACCTGGCACATATAACTCAAAATATCTTTATGTATTTATTTGTTCATCGTCTCCCTTCACCTGAACCTAAGCTCCAGGAGCGAAGGGACATTAGCAGTCCTGTTTCCCAACGTGTTTTATTATTCTTTAATATATGCCTGACACCAAAACTGTACACTGAATAAATGAATAGCTATATTTGGCCAGGTCATATATTAGCAGAGTGGTAGGAACTCAGTGGAAAGTAAGCAACATCCAAGAATTGTAGAGTTGTTTAAACTGATTCTCTAGTATTTACCTCTAATCTCTTACTAGGGTGATTTCCTTGCTAATTATTAATTGTTCAGCTTGCCACATTCTTACTGAGCTCACGATATGGAAATTGAAGATATAGCTCCTTTTTTCCATTTCCTCTGGCCTCTGCCCAAGACCCCATTACACATATCCCAACCTCCCTTGCCTCATAGTGCACTTTTGATTAGATCGGAATTCCATGTGTATTCCATGTAACTACGTAAAAGCTCAGCCTGTGTAAATCATGATTACGTTTTCTTTCCTGCATAGCTTCTGCTTTCCATATTTGTTTTTTTGTTTGTTGGGGTCCTATATACTCACAACCAAACTTTTCCCCAGTTACATAGATCTTGATAGGCTCAGACAATTTCTTTATTCTGTCAAGTTCATCTTTAAGAAGTTTATCTGTACTCTTTGCCCTGTTCCAGTTTGGACTGGGTTTCCTCTAAGCCTACTGCCCATCTGTTGTCCTGAGATCTCTCCTCTGGTCTTATTTTCTATGTGTCTATTTTCTTATTTTGGCATACAGGTAGCTTTTAGAGAAAAACCGACAGGGCATGTTTTTTGTTTTATTTCGTTTTTGTTTTTTTGAGACCTTGTATTAGGAAATGTCTTTATTCTGGCTTCCTCCTTGGTTGATAACTTGGCCAGGTCATATGGTAGCCAAGCAGACTTGCTGTATGTAATATGTGCAAACACCCAGTCACCTAAAATTAATCACGGTTAACATTTCCCTGTTACATAGAAGACTGTTTTTTTCTCTTTAGCAAACAACTTTTACTTAATTTAAAGACTTTCTTGGATGATTGTCACACAGTCAACTTTGACCTGCTTTTGTTGTTATGGTCTAAAATATACTTTTTGAAAATTTAAATGTTTTATAGCTTAATATAAATGTGATAACATTTTAAAAATATTTGCATTGAAGGTCTGTGTAAAATAATTGTCCTTTGCCCGTATTTTTGTGTGTTTCATTTAATGGGTGTCATCCATATTAGGGTACTGGCCCTGAAGGAATCCCAAGGGTATTACAAACTGACAGTATGTCACAGACTTGCCAGCTGTGAGATTCAACCAGGATGCTTGGTAAAAAGACTTATTTCTGGCTCCATATTCTAGACCAGCAAAATCAGTCTTTTGGGAAGGGGTCTTAGAATCTGTATTTTTAACAAGCATTCAAAAGATTCTTAAGGTGAGAAACATCTGCTGAAAGTTAGCAGTTTTTACAAGGTGGCTTCAGATGAAAATTTCCCGTCGCTAACAATGTTTTATTGTCTCTTGACTTGAAGTAGAAGTGAACAAATGTGTAATTCTGTACTCATTGCCTTGATGAATTTGGTCATATTATGTCTTATTTCCGAGCAAGTATTCCCATTGTCAAGTTTAATTTTGGCAAAATCTCATTGCCAGAGAATTTATTGTTCCTACATGTTTTGTTAATATTATAAGCTGCAAAATAATTCATTTCCCACAATAGCCAGGTTTGAGCCTAATATAGTTGCATTTGAAAGGAAAGAGGTTATCAGCAGAGTAGTAATTACTGTTTAAAGAAAGGACTCAGAGTTTCAACTCTGTTGCCTTTTCAGGAACAGCCCCATGAACTTCATCTGAGGTAGCTGCCGCTAATTACAAAATCAAAGAACAGGACACTCCATGAAAAGAGGTGTTTAATAATGAGTGGCAGGGACTGCAAGAAAGATTTTAGTAAAATTCATTTCTAAGAAAGGAGACTGAGCCATTTTTCTCATTTAGAAATGTGGTTAGCAAATTCTGGAAACTCCAAAAGGAAACAATCATTTATTTAAAAATTCTTTTCATATGTTCCTTTTTGGACAATGTTTGGCATTTTATGTTCACCTCTGTTTGTACTTCAGGGGTCTTTCCTTTCATTGTTGTGTCTATTTGTAGTACATTGCCCACTATAAAGTAAATTCCAGTCCATTCTAATTGGGGTCTCTTAAAAGCTTTTTACGAAGTTTCAGATGTGGAAGGCCACTGTGTGTCTAAGGTATCCTGAGGAGGGCCTGCTAAGCATTGCTTCGGACCTTCTTTTCAGAATCAAAATGCTTCTGACAACCTCAGTAGTCCACAGGACTGAGAAGGGCAACCTGAGAGAATGACTGAGGATTGTTGTTCCTGATTTTATCTATTTGAAGGGATCTTGTGTTTTTCAAAATTTCCTCTACATTTGTAAAGTTAACCTTCCAAGCTGTCTGTGGAGGAGCCAGCTGAGGGTGGAAACTTGAAATAAGCCAGAATGAGTTAGCTAAGCTCCTGTCGAATGTTTCTGTGGGCCTAACTGAGCAATGCTTCATTTTCCTAAAATCTGCTAAAGCAAAATTGTATGCATATGTGCGCAACTAGTGTTCTCTCGCTTGGAAAGTATTTGGCTGCCAATTTTTTCAAGAAAACATAAAAAGAATAAAATAAAACTTGAGATATTTTAGGAGGAATCTAAAACTGTACTCTTTGTAAAAACTGAATCCCCCTTTAGTCATCCAACCACAGAATGTCAGAAAACACATCTTCTCATTTTTCAAATGATGTTTTAATTTATGAAGCCATTATAAAGCAATCATAGCAGAAGCCTCTCTTTTCCCCTCTTCTAGGTAGTGTGGGATACAGATGAGGTTGAAAGCTGTGTGACATTTTCACTCCACCTTCAATAGATTTATAGACAACGGTAAATGTCTGTATTCATTTGCTAGGGCTGCCATGATAAGTTACCACAGACTGATGGCTTAACCAGCAGAAATTTATTTTCTCACAGTTCTGGAGCCCAAGAAATTAGGACTGAGAAGTCCAAGGTCAAGGTTTGGTTTCATCTGAAGCTTTCCTCCTTGGCTTGCAGATTACCTCCTCATATGGTCTTTCTTCTGTATGTGCCCATGTCTGTGTCTAAACTTTGTCTTCTTATATGGACACCGGTCAGCTTAGGGCCCACCCATATGACCTCATTCTGCTGTATTCACATCATTAAAGGTCTTATATCCAAATACAGTCACATTCTGAGATACTTGGAGGTTAAAGACTTCAACATATGAATCTGGGGCAGGGGGACACAATTCAGCCCATGGCAGCATCCTTAATACAAGTTAACAAACTGAGGTTCATTCACAATAGCCCATTAGCACAGTAGATCCACTGTCTTTTTTCTGGTTTCTTCAGTTCCACTCCTTAAATAGAGTACAGCCTCTTCCCTGCTCACCTCTAACAATGCCACATACTTAGTAGTTTTGCCTTGAATAAGAAGATACACTGAAGATGATGTTCAGCAGTGGGAATCAACCAATGTCACTAGACAGTGCCACATGGAAAGTAAAACATAGACTGTAAAGAGTATAAGGGGCAAAATTATAAAATGGTCTGTGTGAACATTATATTTCTGCCATAACTGTGTGAGAAATAATAACCTCGTGATTGGAGCCCCAAACTGAGTAATGGTGTGAAAAACAAAACGAAAATGCTTATCATCCATCCCATTGTGGTCAGCAACTACATATGTGCCTCCTGACTGGTTTTATATCTTCTTTGAGGTCCCTGAGTGTGAGGCACTCTATTTAGAGAAATGTTTTGTTCTCAGATGTCACTACATATATCTTTTTTTCTGTGTTTGATTTTTCTTACTCTCTATGCTTTCATTGTCTCAGATGTGTTTTATATCCAGCAGTGACATGTCCCTGCACAAAGAGCCACTAAAATAAGAAAGAAAATGAATAGGGATGCTAAAGAAAGCTGGTGTTTAAATACCTGTCAAAGTAAAACCAAAAGAATAATGTTCTTGCCAGAAAATGCAGCAGCCTTATTGAGTCAGGTTGGTAATTCACAGATGATTCACATGTGACTAACCACGTTTATATGAGATCCCATACACGTTGTGAAACACCTAGCGGGCTTTCGATGATGGCTTCTTATCTCTTGTTGAATTTCTCAGGAAATTCTTCACTGGGTTGGACAGTTGGGGTGGGCTTGCTCACCTTGTCACAACACATGAAGATGGGGCTTCAAAAGCACACCCGCCTCCTTTGAGTTCAAAATTCCTTAGTTTAAATGGGACAAGTCCCTCAAGCCAAATTTAAGCACAGAAAACTTGGGTGCATAAGAATTAGCAATCCTAGATCCTCTCTTAAAAGGATTTAAAGCTTTCCAATAACTTCTGAGGTTACTTTCCAGTAACCTCAGAAATTAATTTAATTTTTTATGCTTTTATTTTTTTGGACCAGAAGTTTCCTGGAAGGATTTAAAAACTCTCCAGTAACCTCAGGAATTATTTCATTTTCTAGGCATATTTTTGGACAAGAAGTTTCCTATAAGTAAGGTAGACTAGAGATGGCTGAGATTAAAAAAAAAAAAAAAAAAAAAAAAAAACATTACATAAAAGCTGGATACAAGACTCTGTTTTCTTAGGCCCTAATCTGAATCCAAATAGTAATGGGGTGGGCAGTGGGACTCTCAGCAAAGCTTCCACACCCATTTGTGGTGACACTGTCACTTTATTCTTTCAAGGCATTTTGTAGATTAGAATTTGCTGAACACTCAACATAAGGAAAGTTAAAACTCACAGGACATCAGTGTTCTTCCAAGTGAGAATACTTCACTTGGATCCAAGACCCTGATGTTCCAAATTCAAAATCGAATATCCCAAGGCCTAAAAATGAAGTCTTACTATATACAGTGGAGATAACTGAAAAGGATTTAATGACTAATCACTTGTGGTTTTACAGTATCATTCCATCCTGATTTTTACTGCTGGGCACTCCAGCTCTAGGGGCTAAGAGGAGAAGCGCAAGGTTCTTGTTAGAAGTTGAAAAAGGGAAGTGTGCAGAATCAGCCAAGGCCTCTTTGATACTGATTTCTTAGCCTATGCAGTGGATGATGATTCTCAGTCATGGGGATCTGGAAGACTTAGGTGTGTTTTGCACTTTTATAGCCTGAATAAAGGGTCTGGGGTTGATGGGATCGTGAAACGGAACTTTTCTCTTTAGATTTTGACATGAGGCATATTTAGAAACAGGAGCAAATGCAACTTCCTGTGTTTGGCAGCTATAGCAACACATTTTATATAGTTCATGCTTTTCAAAAAACCAAAAGCAACAAATTAGTAGATGTTCAGAGTTCCATTGACTGGATTTTCAACAGATCCACTTAGTGCTGTGTTAACCAAGTAAGCAACCAATCTTTTGAATAAAAAAAAAATTTTTTTTCTTAACTTTTATTTTTTGCAGGTTCAAATGTAAAAGTAAATTGTGCAACTTCCCAGCTGGTGGGAAATAGAGCCAAGTTCAGTCTTAGCTGCTCTCTCCTGTTCTTGTAGGTGAATTCCACCTTCTCACTTTGTTCTTTTTCTTACTCCAGGGCATTTCTGCTGTAGGATAATGTGATTTCCCTTGAATGCTAGTTAGTCTCAGCAGCTCCCAGCAGTTGTCTCCAGACCAGTGGGGAGCACAGGTGGCTTTATGCTGGAGTCTATTACTGAGTTTGGGTGGGGAGAGAGGAGGATTATTTTCTTGGAGACCTCTAAAAGGCCAGGAAAATATCTTCCAAAGAGATTTCACTACCCCGGTTGTCCCAGATCATAAATAATCCACTTCTATCATTTATTTCCCTCAAAACCTTTTTACAGCTCCTTTTCCCTTGCTTCGATGGGGGCATAGGAAAAAAAAGTAGTGGGGGAAAAAAGAAGTAGTGGAAAGAGTTGAACTTTCTTGAATATTGCTGAGGCAGTAAGACCCTTTACATATATCATCTCTGCCAGCCCTAGCAACATATATCTCTGCCAGTTCTAGCAGGAAGCCAAGTGGTAACTTGGATTATCCCATTTTATGGATGGGGAAAAGACTGAAAGACTGAGTGAGTGACTTGCTCAAGGTTACCAGATAGGATGTGGAGGAAGATATTATTAAATTCAAGTCTTTCTGGCCCCAAATCCCATGTTTTTTCTCTGTAGTACTCACGGGTCTGTGTATATACTTAAAATGACTCTCTTTTTTAAAGCATGTACAGAGGGTTATCAGGGTGCCAAATAAGCTGAAAAAATTAAATTAAACAAAACATTTTTTTTTTACTTCTCTGGACGTTTTAATATAGAGCAACACAAGTGTCAGTAATCTCTCCATCTGAGTTTGCTCCCCTAATGTTGATATAATAGGAGATAGTCGGTTCTCAGTTGAAAGTTGAGATATGAAAGGTGATGTTTTTCTGTTGTGTCTGGAAAAAACACTTGGTGCTGGTAGCCAGTCTTAAAGAATGCTTCCTAGCCATTGAGCATGTTAAGTTCTATTGTCAGATATTTGCTACCACAACATGAGCACCATGCAGAAGGCCTTGTAATTCTACGAGTTTCTAATGTGTTTTAGTGAACCAAAAGTCTGAAGCACCAGTACATCCATAATAATGCTATATTATGAAATAATTTGATTTCAGTTTTAAAATATGGTTTTATAGTTTCCTGTAAGCAATTTGGATTAAGTTCTAATTTAATTAGGTAATTTGCCTTTCCCATTTTCTTTACCATGAAGCTAAATTGCCTTTCTGACTTCCCCTCTTTGAAAGAAGTGACGACTGAGGAAAAATCTGAGATGCCTAATGTGTTTAAAGTGTTCAGAGAAGGAAGAAGGAAATATCAGTGTTGTGTGTGAGGGGAAGTAGCTCTTGAAAAAAAAAATTAATTTTTACCACTCATCACTATGTAAAAATAGAAAGTTCTTCAAAGATTATTTCACATATAAATGATTCAGACTTTTTTTTTCAGTTATTTGCCTTTGATTGTCTTTTTAAAATTACATAATAAGCAGCAAGTAAGTTTTGTTCACCTGAAAAAATTGTCAGAAAAAGTCTGTACCATTCTTATGGGTGTTAATCATCCTTCCTGCTGGCTTTGATATTTTCTCAGTTTCAAACTTTAGTGTTTGTTATATTATCTTTCAAAATATTTGGAATTCTACAGGAAGGCACTGTTGGCAACAGTTTCCACTATGTGAAAAATCTTAAGCTAAAATAAATCACAGCCTAGTTAGGCCAGGCCTTGTCCGTTATTGCCAAACATTTGTCCATAACTTAGTTATTCATGTTACAAATATTTATTAAATACCTTCTGTGGCCTAGGTCCAGGGTGGGGACAACACCTTTTTAGTGGTCCCTGTCTTCATGGGACTCCTGATCTAGTAGGGAGAGCTAATATTTTATTCATGTACTTGCTCCTTAAATAGGCAATCTTTTTTTCTCTACTCACTAACTAACCACATTTAAATATTATTTTGGAAAAATTATTCTGTTAAAGTCAGTGCACTGTAACTAGCTACTTCTGAAGTTCAGTTAAGGGCTTATTTCTTCATTCTAGTCTGCGTTCAACATTCCTTCAGGCCAGTATTGAAAATCTTAATAAAGACTATATCAGGAGAGAATTTTGGAATGAGCCCCTTGGCTCGAGGGTGCCCTGACTGGATTGCGAGGCTCTCCGTGCAGTGCTGCAGTCGAGTCCTGCAGTGCGACTCGTCCTCCCGAATGCTTGCATCACGAAGCACGTGTATGTCGTTTGAAAGAAAGAAACCAAAATAGAACATCTTGACAGTGGGCTGTCCTTAGTGGCTACACTGGAGAAAAAAATCAAAAGCAACCCTCAAGACATCATTACTATAAAATTATTTTTTAAAAAAAAACAACTAATAGAATTAATTACTCCTTTCTCTCTCTCTCTTCCCCCTCCTTCTCACTGAGTATGTGAAAGGAGGAATGTTAATCCTTTGCTTTTCAGCAATTTTTAAATTGTTCTCTGCTTAATTTGGAGAGGATATTTCTACCTTTTTGGCAACATTATGAAAGTAGACTAACTCTCTGTGACCTTCAGCGATTTTACCATGAATTTTATCTCTGACCTGGAGACCATGTTATGTCACTCCTGTCAGTGGAACTATTGCTCAGCTGCCACAGTGTAACCTGTCAGTCACCCGCATCCCCGGTGCTCTCATTGCATGCGTACTTCTATATTGGAATGGACGATTGAATGATAACATCAGCCTTCCTCACAGACTATAAGCTTCCAATGGGCAGGAGTACAATCCATTTTTGCTCACCATTGTAGCCCAGGTGCATTACTTTGTTTATAATGGTTGCTCAGTAAATTAATTGTGAATGAATGACTTCATTACACAGTAAGCAGATCTTCCTACATCCTTATCTCTTTTTGGACTTTACCTTGCTCCTCCTCTTCATTTTCTCTGAAACCTGCCTCTCTTTGTCAGTTCTTCCCCTGTGGCTCTCTGTAATGGTGGTTCTTTTCTCCTTAACCTCTCACCACTGATGTTCAGTCCACTCCTGACTGTCATTCCTGCCCATTTGGTTTCCAGTATTGCATGTACTCTTATTTAAAGTACCTGCCATCCTGCTGAGTTTCTCTTCACATGTCTTTGCTGCTGTCCTCATCTTCTGGCTTCCTAGTCATTTCCTCATGTTCACCAGGTGGGCTTCAGGCTGTCCTTCTCCACTCCAGGTCTTGCTATTATCCTGAAGGAATTCAGTCCCCATCTCTTGGACCTTTACTCCTTCCCTGCAGGCTTTTTCCCCTCAGCCCATAAACATGCTTGAGAGCCCCCACACTTTATGAAATTAAAACAAATAAATGAAATGTTTTTCTTCACCTGATAATTCTCAGTACAAAAGAAGTCCAAGGTTCTTTATTTTGAAAAGCCCACTGCCTCCTAAGTGTTATTATTCTCTAAGAGTTTACCGATCGCTGCTTTTGTTTGGAATATTACCACAAATAACTTCAACACCGACTTTTCGCTAGTATGCCAGTAATGTATTTCTGACTGTCTGCTAGACATCTTCTCCTGAATGTCCTGCCGACACCTGAAGTTCATGGTGCCCAAACACAAGCCATAGATAGGTCTTTTTTCCATGTCATCTCATCTTGACATTTCACTATATCCTCAGAGAGGTACAGGTCATGGAGCTCTCTGTGACTTCTCTAGGCAGCTCTCTGTCTCCTCACTTCTTCCTCAGTGTCCCTTGGATCCATTCTTCATTTCCAATTTATTTTCACTGGTCCTGTCTAAGTTCAGATGCCTGTATTGTTGCAGTCACCTCTCACCAAGTGACAGGGATATAAATCTGAATGCCTGAAGTGCTTTTTATGACAAATTGACATAAATTCTCCCAGCACCCTGCATTCTATTGTATAAGCGTGTAGGGTTCATTGCTCCCTTGGGCAGAGTGTCCAGAATGCTATGCATGGCCAGAACTCTGTTCACAGACACCAACCTTGGGAACTTGGTGTGACTGCCAGGGGACCGTTGGACTACAGACAGAATTAATTACATTATCTGTAGATTCTCAGGATTCTTTTGTATTCTTCCACCTTTTGACCTAAAGATATTGGTCCAGATTTATTGTGTTATTTTAATAATACTTCTGTTGCGTTCATCCTCTTTGGGAAATTTTAAATACTTCGGGCTGAGGCAACATATTACCACTTATTTAAAAGTCATGAAATTGCATTCTATTTTACAATTTATATGTAAGGTCCACCAGCTCCTGCCATAAGGTTTCACCCCCATGTATGTGCTCTGCATAAACTGAGTGGTTATCATAATAGAGGAGGTGAAATTCTTTTACTTGGTAGTTTGTGCACTGGAGATGTGTTGACTTTTTCTTACTGTTCACAAACACAGCACATCCTCCACACACCGAGACCTACCCCTCGCTTTAGACTCAGAATAGTCATAGGAGATGGCTAGGGAAGAGAAGGAAGGTAGGAAGTGAGTTGGTCCCCTTCCTGTTTCTCATCTTTGTAGCAAACTTCTTGCTGTTCCTCAGCACAGTCATCATATCTGTTCAAGGAACCCTTTGCTAATAGTGGTCAAAACTCAAGATGCTCTTGTTTACATCAAAATGCACTTTCCATTTGCAAAGTGACCCTTGTCTTACTTAATCAGGGTTTCTTTAAAGCCCAGATCCGAGTGGCATTATTTAATCTGTTAAATATCCTGTAGCAGGTCTAAGGGATGTTGTTCATGTCAATGCATCAGGATGTCATACAGCTGCACAAACATATTCATTCTGCAGGCCTATCAGCCACATGCTGAAACTCCGAAATTCTCTGTCAGTGCTTGCAGACAGATGGAAGTCCTTAGGAGCTTTTTTCCCTTTGGGAATTTAACAATAATGGCTGCCTCTGGTAGAAAAACAAGTCAAAAAACTGATAGTATCAAATTTCTAAAATTAATGCTATGGTAAACAAGGATGCCTTGTAATCAGATGACCATAGTCAACGCAAGTGAAGCGTACACTCTGCCTGCAACTAGCATAACTTGACTGTGGTAACACTGGGCATTGCTTTAGAGAGCAAAACAGTACCTACCCCAACTCTTGGATTAGTCCAAGGAATTGGTTGGGGGTGGAATTAAGTTATTAGTCATTGGAGTTTATGTCTTGCCTTCTCTTGAAATAGAGCTCTATTCCCACCCATGACCCTCTGACCCATTTTATACAAAGGACACCCTGGAAGCAAACTATTGAGTTTAAAACCCACTAACTATCTGTGACTTTGGGCAAGTTGCTTGGTCTCTCAGGGCTTCCACTTCCTCATTTATATAATGAGAATACTAATAACACCTATTTCAGAGGGTGACAGTTGCTGAGGCAATATTCAGAAAGCACTTAGAATAGGTCTGAATGTGGCCTGTAAGCTTGACATAGTCAGTACAAAGCAGTACAAGCATCATAGAATCTTTAAAGTTGGAGAGGAGCCAATCTACTCCTAATTTCAGCAGTGAAATATTAGGGTTTTTGCTCAGGGTCACAGGGCTGGTTAAGTAGCAGACTTGGGTCTGAGACTCAGCTCTCTTGGCTAACAGTTAACCGTCAAATTGGATGGTCAAAGCTCAGAACATTAACCAAGATTTATTGCCTGTCCTGAATATGCAATGTATTCTTTGCTTTTTTTTTGTTGTTGTTCTATAATCAGAGTCTTAATACTCTTTTAGAGTTACTAGAAGGTGCTGCTGGTTCACCATGAGTTCAGCTATCATATTCCTATAAGGACAGCCTTGTAGAGAGAGGAAAAAGGCCTTGATCAAAATCAGATGACCTAGACCATGTCTCTGCCACAAGTAAATGATTTGGGAAGCACATAGCCTTCTTAGGTCTCAGTTTACTCATATATAGGGGATATATATATATATATATATATATATATATATATATATATCGGATATACACACACATACATACACACACATACATATATATGTATAGATGTATAGATATATATATATGTATATACATATACACATATACATAGATATATGGCATAAATATACATATATATGATAATGTAGAACTGTTATACACAATTGTTCTTATGGTTGATAGATTCATACTCAGTGTTTCTGTGGATCGCATTGCTCAGAACTGCTATTTGCTCTAATACGCAGAGTAAGAATAAACATAAAGCTGTCATTATTTACAGAAAACAAACTTCTTCATCTTTAATCTTGCCTCAGAGCAACCTCAGAAGCTTGGAGAAAGGTAGATTAGCTCTCCCAGAAACTCAGTAAGGGAAAGGAGATAATTATTTGCATTTTCGAGATAAAGGAAGTGGTAATGATATCCTTTCTAAAAAGAACTGTGAATGAAACTCAACATTTTCAAGTACTTTATCATCTGAGGTCTTGCTGATAAAGCATATTTCTTAATATTTTAAGTAACTAGGTAGCTTTGCTTTGAAATGTTCGTGTGTTTAGATGAATCTCAGACATAATGTTCAGTGAAAGAAGATAGATACAAAAGATTTGCTCTATAATTCTACGAAGTTCAAGATCCGGTGAAACAAATCAGTGATGTTAGAAGTCAAAACAGTGGTTATTTGGGGAAATGGATGGGAGAGGGTAGATACTGATTGGAAGAAGCACAAGAATATGAACTAGACTTGAATATGAACTAGACTTTGGTCTGGATGGTCATTGCATATACAAAATCGTTTACTTTCTGTATGTGTGTTATACCTCAAAAATAATTTTGAAGAAGCTCCATGTTATTAATTTTACTGATCTTATTTCAAGTTTCTTTTGAGAACTTTATAGTTTCTTTCAAGTGACAGGAGAGTGGAAGTTAGCAAATTTGGAGGCAAGTTATAGGAGCCATCTTCATCTAGGGGGACTGAAAGTTCTTCATTTAACTCTATTGTAACAACATTTTTCACATTCTATTTTTTTAAATTTCTTGTTTACATTCTGTTCTTTTACTCATGCTGGATTTTAAAAAGATGGCTAAATAATTAAATATTTTTAGCCACGATTACTACATTAATGTTGAAACTACAGCTAATGAAAAGCAATTTTCTTCTGTGCCAACTAAGATCTTTTCTAACTCTAAAATTATATTGTTCTCAAATTTTAAGTAGTGGTAGATACATTTATACATAAAAAAATGCAAAAATGCTCTAATTCCTTTTTTTAATTTCTCATTGACCCCATTTCACATGGTCAAGGACATGACTTTATACATTTGTTTTTAGTTTTTTCAATAAATATGTATCATCTCTCTGTTATGAACACAATACTGTGAGTATCGTTTGCTCACTTTCAGGCCATTCTCTCTTTGACTTCCACTGAAAAGACCGCTCACCTTTGCTGTCCTAGTTCAAGTCTTCCAGTCTGTGAAATGTTCCCAAGCCCCCCAATTTACTGCTCCCTTTGGGGCTGCTCTGTTTTTGCCTGTGTTCCAGCACCTCCCCACCCAGCTGGCTGGCATCATGGACCACTAGTGTGTCTGCTTCCCTGCCTCATGCCCCCCCAATCCCGTGAGCTTAAGGGCAAGCATCCCAAATTTTCCATTTTATATTAGCAGTACGTGATACTCATCCCAGCATGGTGGGTGTGCATGTGTGTGTGTGTGTGTGTGTGTGCGTGCATGTGCGTGTGTGCTGTATTATATATAGGTTTTTATCTCTCTGTATGGTTTCATAGTAACTGTGGGTGAGTGCTTCCTGCACTGGAACTGGGCCCACCGTCTACCCTTTTGTAAGATTTTGAATACAACTTACCTTATTTGGGTCTGTCATTTGCTAACAAGTATTGAAAAAACAATTCGAGGACCTGGAAATAACTCTCTTAGTAATAAAATACTGGGAATTGAAAGCATCAATAAAGGAAGAGGTTTTAGAGAGAACGATGAGCAATTATAAAGCATATTTCTTTCCAAAACTTCTTTGAGCAGAGCTCTTACTGTTGAGAAAAGACAGTATGCCCTGAGGTTTCTCGAGAGCTGATATCCTCCCCTCTAAGAGTCTCCCAAATCCTCGTCCTCCATGACCTCCATGCTAGCTAATGCCACATTTTAACAAATGCAAACCCTTATTTTAGAATAGACTTAGATTTGCAGAAAAGTTGCATAGATAGTAGACAGTTCTCACATACTCCCAGCTTAATTTGTCCTATTGTTCATCTCATATCAGTTATGATACATTTATTATACCCAGGGAAGGAGCATTGGTACATTACTATTAAGGAGTGTGAGTATATATTTTTTATTTAACTTGTTTGTGATTCTCTAAAGATTTGTCTGCTCTCTAACATTTATTTATTTCTTAAATATTTATATCAGTATGGACTTATGCATATTTATTTTATACTTCAAGTTATAACCTAACACTACATTATTTAATTTGTTGCTCAAATTGTTTCAGGTTTGGCCTCTGGGACTCTTTCACTTGGCTCCTGTGTAATGACACACATTTTGATTTTTCTGCTCCTTTTCTCTTGCCTTCCACTAGTCATTTCTCTTACCCTCCCCCCCCCCCAAAAAAAGAGAGAGAATTGATCTAACCCAATGTTATCTCTGATAAGCAAGAGAATAAGGATCTCCTTTAGACAGCTCAACACAGGGTAGCTACTGGCTGCCTGAGAACTATTATTCAGTCTCGTCTGTGATGACTTATTGCATCCATTTACTCTGACCTTGTTGTCTACTTGATTCTGTGCCCAGAAATTATATGTACGCCCCTGTGTATGACAACACATATCCTGTGTCATTGTGTCAGTTGAGAGAGAAACCTCATGTAAATGTAGGAAATAAAAAAATCTTCTCTGTGTGCTACTCTACTGCTTCTATGTCATAGGTTCTGTGAACTTAAAGGGGAAAGAGGCAGAATTATAATGGAAACGTAAAAACTGTAATTTTAAAATAGAGTGGTAATATTATATAAGCATAATAAATGGCAAAAGCACAAAGAGAGTAGCCTAGAGGTGTCGTGCATGTGTGTACTGCATCATCACTGGATGCCTATGCTTCCTCTGAATGGTGGCTCCCTTACCATTCCCCAGCTCACAGCCCGTCCAGAAGTCCTCTTCATGGCCACCATCTCCCCTCACTCCCCTGGGCCACAACTGAAGCGTCCCCTGCTTGGGTATGATGAGAGAGTATCTTTGGCAAGTGCCAGATATCAAGGAGACACCATCTTTCAACATGAAGTGTGCTGTTAGCTCTAAGCTTTATTGAAATTTACTTTATCAAATTGTGGAAGTTCCCTTGTGTTCCTGCTGTGAAGGTGCACACGAGAACTGGATGTTGGGTGTGGTCCTTTTCTTTTCCTGCATCTATTAAGCTATCATATGGTTTTTCTTAAATCTCTTAATATAATGAATGGCATTCATTCTTAAAATATGGAATCAGCCTTTAATTTCTGGAATGATTACTATTTGATACTGATGTTTTATCTTTTAATATGTTACTGAATATTATATAATTTCACCCTTTTAATGTATCATTAAACTTTTTATTTTAAAAGAAAAAAAAGAAAATAGCCTAGAAATCATATTTTAAGGAAATAAAGATTGGTTGGCTTGTTTTATTTTTTTTTAACGGCCTTTTACCTACAAAATTGTGAGAAGTGGAATACTCTGCCACATTTGTCTCACTTCCTCAGGGGCTGAACTAATTATATGCAGAGAAAAATCTAGAATAAATATCTAAAATATCACACAAGTACCTGATATTACAAGAATACTACAAACTCTCATATTAGATTTAATTTTTCTAAGAATCCTTGTCATTAAATTCTCATATCTCAGAGGGAAGACTGTCCAAACCTATACTTTATTTTATCTGGTAATTATCTAGCCTCATCTGTTTTTGGCTTCTATAGTCACATTTGCACGGGAACTGCTTAATTGATCAATTTCTGTTTAAGTTAAAAATAAAACCTGCATGTAATTTGAATTCTTACCAGTTTGCTGCATGGGGAAGTCCTGTTAAGCTTGTTTCTGTGGGAAACAGACTAAGCTGTCATTTAAAATGCCTGCATTCGAACAACTAATGGCTATTTCTTTTTTTAAATATTTTAAAATGCTGATCTCAAGTGTGAAAAGGAAAATTTTTGATGAATGACAGATCAGTCTTATGATGATAGTGGGTAAAAATTAACATTTAAAACAGTCAGGAAATTTTGCCTTTCATCTGGGATTTACCTGGCAACTTGTTTTTATCTGTGTGTAAATGCAAAATTCACTAGAATTGTGAAATTTCTTTTTGGAAAGTTCAAGGTAATTTGTAATGGCATATTGGTCCAAAAGAAAAATTATAGAAATATCCATGGCACTGGCAGTCCCTTAGGTGTTTGAGGGAAAGGAGAGCGTTAATGTGTTTCTACTACTCAAAAGCAGGTGACAATCCCTTTATAATTCTAATGTAAGAGAAATACAATGGCAATTTGGCCAACTGTGCCAACATATGGTTTCTAATCGCAAGTGTAATTTGCTATAATAGCCCAGCAATTATGAAATTACAGGTGGATTCATTCATTGGGGGTTGGTGAGGGAGAGTATGTGTGTGTGCTGCTGTGGTCATTGGCATTCGCCCAGGCCCTTTCCAGAGTGAAGATAAAGACTAGACTTGCAAATGCATAACAAAGGAAGATAATGGCTGTTAATTTCATATGCAGCTATGAATTTAACATTAAGGCTTTCATTGTTCACTCATCAACTACCTCATTCAATCTCCCCATCTGTCACCTTCTGTCACCTAGGGAATTATTTAATTTTTGTGGGTTTTTTTATGTGTTTATTTTTGTTTTCAGGAGTAAACAGACTATTCTTAAATGGTTTAGGTTCAAAGCAGAATTTTTATGGAGTGTCAGGGAACCAGAAATGTGGGTTGAGAGAAAATGAGAACTCGATGTGTGTCTATAGCCACAGAGGCGAATTTGAGGTGGATACTTTACTTCCTATGTTTGTAATAGTCAGCCCTTTTATATTTCACAGCATTTAAGTGTTCAAAATTAAGCCCTACAGCATAAAGTCTCAATGAAGAAGAAACACTATTAGTTTCTTTATAGGTTTGCCCCTAGTTTAACGAAGGCATTTGGACAGGAATGGAAGTGAAATAAATACGGATTTTACTTTTTCACTCTGGCTTAGCTTTAAAATCAGTCTATTGCATATCCCTCTGCCTATTGCACCATGGCCAATGCGGGCAGGGTAAAGTAGGCTTAGGAGCCATACACAGAACTTGCAACTCACTCATGGGAAGAATAGTTCTCATAAAGATTTAGACATTGGCATGTACTGATTCTTTTTGCATTCAGTTTAAGATTTTTTCCTAGCTCTTGGTATGTCAAGTAATTTTTGATTGAGACATAGACATTTTTGTATTACGTGATAAGACTCTAAATTTTATTGAATCTTTTGTTTTAACTGGCTTTGTCTGCCATAACTCCAGAAAGTAAAGCAAGGGGTGCCAGCCACCTCATTACTGCCAGGCAGAGGAAAAATCCAGGTTCCCCACTTGCCCTTGGTTGATACTTGGTGGCAGAAATGGGGGAGGTGGTGACTCCTTGTCACTGTTGGGCACGGTGGGATTTCCAGATCCCCACGTGGTCTCCACCGACACCAGAGTAGGTGGGGGTGGTCTTATTCCCACGGGGCAGTGGCTTGATGCTTCCCCAGTGTTAAGGGGGATGGAGGAAGAGAGATGCCTTTTAGGCTCCCACACTATCTCCACTGACATTATAGATGATGCTTCATTGCCAGCTGTCAGGCGTGAAGGTCCCTACTTGGTCTTCTTTGTTAGATAGACCTTCCTGAGAGTACAAGTCTCATTTCCCCACTCAGCCTGGCATAGTTGGTCATAGTTTCCTCTGTGGTATTTGGCTGAAGTAGAGCAGTTTATTTGGCTGAAGTAGAGCAGTTATTGTTTAAACGTTTTCTGTCTTGCTAGGCTGTTCCTTTCCTGCTCCTGTGGCTGAAGAGAGCAGCTTTTGTTGAGGCTTTTGTGGCCTGTGACCATTGGTATTTCCAGATTGGTGACTGTGTCAGCTACAGGTCTGGTTTATAAGAGGCAAAAAGAAATTCCAGAGATCTTACCTACCCCTTGTTTCTTGGGTTCTGAGGTACCAGGCTGGTCTACTTTCTTTTCACTTTACAACATCTTATTATTTTGGTTTTATATATAACACCCAGGGTTTTTAATTAGTATTTCACAGGAGGAATAGGAAAAAATAAGTTTGTTCTATCTTTCTGCAAGAAGTCCTTGCCATTCCGTCTTTGTTTTATTTTTTTTGTTTTTCCTGGTATTTTTGTTAGGAAAGTTTTGAATGTGAGAGAAACTTATGCAGTTGGCTGCAGCAAATCCACCACCTAGATTTGACACTTAACATTTTGCTATATTTTACTTTATTGTGTATTTATCTGTCTCTTCCATCTATCCATTCATTTATTATTTTTGATGGACCTCAGTACACTTCACCCCTAAACACTTCAGCATGTATTTTTATGTAAATTTTATGTAAAGTGAAATGTACAATATCATAAATACCATTTAATGAGTAGTGTAATCCATCCCTTATTGAGATAATTTCTGTCACTCCAGAAAATTCCCTCACATCGCTTCTCAGTTAATTCCTACCTCCATCTCACTCTAAGAAGTAACTATTGTTCTGAATTTTTTATTTTTTCTTTTTTGCTTTTTTTTTTGCGGGGGCAGGGTTTGCCATACATTCATTTGGCCTCTTTTAGAACTTCATATAAATATAACCACACAGTACATACTCATTTGTCCCTTTTTTTGCTCTCACACAATATTTTTGTGATGCATTCATGTGTTTGTATGTATTAATGGCTCATTTTTTTCTCAAGCTGAGTGCTATTTCACTGCATAAAAAAATACTATAATTTATTCTGAATTGCTTCTAGTTTTTTGCCATTAAAATTTGATAGTTGGTATAATGTTAGTCATCACTGTCTTCCTCTTATTTGGAACATAGTGCAAGGCAACGTAAGGGTTCAGGCCTTGCTTTTGACTAATTTAATGCTTAAGGCATATAAAGATGTGTTCTGACTAGTTAAATGATTAAAGCATATGAAAATATTTTCTGTCACACACAATACCCACATTTTTCACATATTTCTTATCGCTCATGATAGCTATCAGTTTATTTGAAGCTAAAAGCTTTTTTTTTTGGTAATGGAAGCAAAAGATAATTTAGCCTTATAAAAATTAGCATTTAGATTTTTGGTGCTAAATTTTATTTGCTGAAAGAGAAACCATAGGTTTATCTATACCACGACAGAAATTTTCATTACTGAGAATGTCAGACTAGCCTCTGGAGGAACACCCTATTTCAGAAATATTGCGACTACTCTATTCCTGCACAAAATATTGGTGTAGTTGTTGCAGATGGATTTACCTGTGTTTCACAGACGTTTATTTGTCCGGTTCTACCTATTGTGTAAGTCTCTTGCTTCTTTTTTATTTTCCCAAACGATTACCTAAGGAGACTTACATAATTTCTTTTTGAGTGATTGATTTACCGATTGACATCAGGGAAGTTCTATCAGCTAGGAAATGAGGCAAAAATACCTCGTGTGAGATACCAGTTAAAATGGGCATGTTCACTATTAACAGTGCAGGGAGAAATAGACGATGTTGTTTCAAACTTTTATGACAGCTTTTCTCTGACTTTGTTTTTCCTTATACAGTTGATGGACTGGACAAAGCTTCGATAGCAAACTCAGATGGCCCTACAGCAGGTTCCCAAACACCTCCCTTCAAGAGAAAGGGGAAACTCTCCACCATTGGTAAAATCTTTAAGCCTTGGAAATGGAGGAAAAAGAAGACCAGTGACAAATTTAGAGAAACCTCAGCAGGTATGAATATCATCGCTTTATTAGAAGGGAAGATAATTTGTTAAATTCTTCAAAAAGCAAAACAAAACAAAACAAACAAAACTGTTTTGCAGAGTTTTTTGTTTTGTTTTGTTTTGTTTTTCAGAAAAATAATCCATATTTGAAATGAAATTATTTTATTTATGGATGAAAGAACTTAGAATTCTGATTTGCCTTCTTTTCCTATTCTGGCTCCCTAATATATTCTTAGTTTTATATATGTACATGTAAATTCATATAAAATGCCAGTGTTCAGAGAGCAGGGAGGTGATATGAAAGTTAGAAATGGAAGTATTATTTGTCAGCATTGTAGCTGCAAGTATCCATTTACCGATACACACACACACCATTACTTATCTACTTAGTTTCAATAGTACAATCTTATTTGTTAATTAAAAACATTTTAATGTCTTTTTTTGAATGTGTTTGTTCTGTGGGCAAAATCTGAATGACCACATGGAAAAAAAAATGTTGCTGTATTTATTGTTTAATTTTAAATTTCCATCCTGTCTTTAGGACAAATAACTGGACTCTGTCCTAGGGGAGCCATAACCCCACTGGTGTGAAACTATTTCATTGTTATTTTATTTTGTGAATTCATTAAACCTTGAGAATTATATTATTTAGTACCTTTTTTATGGACTCATGGAGGAAGCTGGCTTTAAATCTCCAGCCAGAATTCAACCCGATTTAAGTAAGTATCCAGGATTAGTGGTATTTTATTTATATACCTTGATATAAGTTCAGCCTTTTCCATGGTCCAGAACAGTCCCTTCATCAAAATTCCTTATTGCACAACAGTCTATTATTGTCTCTGTATGTGCAGGGTCACAGAACATATCCTACTGGTCCGTGCTGACATAAGAGCTGGCCTTTAGTTCAAGAGTGGTTAAATAAGATAGGAAATGCCACAAGGAGCATGAGGGTATGGATTAGGGACACCAAAGCTTCCTAAAGAAAATTATTTCTGATGCATTTGTAGCTATACAATTGCTTTGAGCACTTAATATTTAAGAAGAAACCATGATACTATGTCTGGGATTTGTTTCAAAATAATCCTGGAAGAGGGATGCATATAGATGAAAGAAGACTGGCCACGAGTTGGTAATTGCATAAGCTCAGCAGTGGGTACATGGGGTTTATTCGCATCTCTCTATTTGTAGATATTGGAAAAGTTTTATAGTAAAAAGACAGAAACAGAAAAGAGACTTGACTTAGAGGGAACTGATTGCTTGGTGATTGAATCCTCATTAGTTCCTAATTGGCTTCTTAGGTTACGGGACAGTGGGATGTGGTGGACAGTGTGCTATGCTGAGTGGGGATATCTGGGTTCCAGTAGTGTCCTTGCCACCGAGGTGCTGTGTCACCTCGAGCAAGTCAAATCAGAGTCAAACGGGTTGAATTCTAGGGTGTTTCCGTATTCTGTTGTCGGTCCTTGGCTCCTTCCAGCCTCTGGCTGGGCACCTTGTTCTTCAGCTGTGAATGAGACCACATGGCCTTTTTAACTGCCTCATTTTCGTGGTTACCTAAGCATTGGAGAAACTGGCTCTTCACGTTACCATGGCTACCCAAGATGCGGGGGGGGGTAGTTAGGGTTCTGGACAGTAACAGGGAGAGGATGGAAGTGTCTTCAGTTGTCTTTCTTGTCTTTTTAAAGGATAAACTGGACTAAAAACTATTTAACATGCGTGGTGCATTTGTGAAGACAATTAACAAAAATGTTAGAACAGTTTTCAGAGTATTAGTAGAATTATTCTAGAAATTAGCATAAATGGAAGCCCAAAGAAATGAAGAAACTTACCTGACTTTCACAACTAGTTAGTGCCTGAGCTGAGACCTGAGCCAAGATTTTGGATTCCCTCTTCAGCCTGTATCCTGTTTTGAAAAGGACAGCTTCTCTCTGAGAGAAGATGCTCCATTATTGAGAGATTTTTCTTCCTCTGTGGAAGATGCCTTTGTATCTGTTCATTCTTTCAAAATAACACACAGTTTGCCTTTTTCTAGTGTTCATTAAAAATGAAAAATTACTCTGGACTGCTAACTTCTCTCTCCCTAAAATAGAAAATACAGCTATGAAGAAATACCCCTTCATCTTTCTCTGTCACCTCCTTTTAATTATTTCAACAGTGGGGAAGCTGTAACATGTTTCCACCAACCCCGAATATTTAAGAAAAGTCATTTTAAACATCCTGAAGTGTTATTTTATGTTATCCCATAGTTACTGAGGATAGTCTGGCCATCTCTGTGTTTTCTTTTTTCCTTTTAAAATTCACACAGAATTTTATACAAAATTTAGCTTCAACAAGTTGTTGGTGGAGACTATATTCCTAGTTCCTAAAGTCTTCCAAACTACGTTAAAACCTGAAAAAATTATTAGATGCCTATTTGTTTTTTTTTAAATTTTCTTCAAAATTGTGACATAATAGAATAAAAACAAGCCAAGTAGACGAGTTAACAATTCTTTGTGAATTTGCCTCCTACTTTTACTTGCATGAGTTTTTAAACCCATATGATGGCTAATGTTCTACTTGAATTTTATAAGAGGTTATCAAGTGTCCCATTATCAAGTATTTTATCGTCACCTTAAATGCATGTTTGTTTTAAGGCTTAAATTTCTGCTGAGCTTTGTGGAATGTATAAGGAAAGCCTAAAACAAAAGGAAGCACAAAATGGAAGATTATGCTATTTTCACGATGAGGAAATATGTCACATCTAGAGAAAAACTGATACAGTCAGAAAAAAACAAGAACAGTGTGTTTTCTGTTTTCATAAATTATCTCAGGAACAGGGAAATCTAGCTTTTTGGGTATGACCGAGGCCGTGTGCTATCTGGCAAACTCTAAAATATACCTTAGGTAAGACCCATACTATCTTGGGATATGAATGAAGATGAATTCCTTCCAAAAAAAAAAAGTAACTCTTCTGTGTTTTTCCTTCACTTAAACTCCTAGCTTTATAGTGACATGGACACAAATCTTTTTCTGTTTTGCTGTGCAGTGATTAATATCACCTTTCCTAGTCTGGGCTTCTGCTGTAGGAATTTTTAATCAGTAGTAGATAGGATGCAATGCTGATTTATTAATGCCATTGCAATAAACGCCGTTGTCATCACACATTTCCTGTGGTGGTAGAAGTTAAGGAGCATCCTGTCCTCGGCCTGCCTTGGTGGTCCTTGGGTCAACTATATTTTGGAAGACCGTCTTGTCCTGTAAGACAGGCTGGGCCTGTGCCCCGATTTCAAGTTCTCTGGCCATGTTTTAAAGCAGAAAGTCACCTGTATCCTCACCTCTGGTTTAAGCTCATCTGTGGGCTGCTAGCTTCTGGGGCAGGAGAATAGCCCCCTGTCCATTTACCTTCCCCAGGTACCTCTCTTCTTTATTTTTCTTCTCCTAAGTGAGAGGGCCCTCCCAGGTTCTGTCCCTTCCTTATCTCTAGAACTCAAAATACCAATATCACGTCTTTGACTTTTCTTCCATCCTTTTTGGGGGAGAGGGGTGCTGAAGCTCTCTCTCTGTATCTTTAAATATGCTTTCATCTCCCCAAAGCTAAGAATACAAGCAAACACCCCATCTAGCATAGTTATTTCTCTGACTTCTGCATCGTCTATTACTATCGGGACCAAGCATCTTGAAAACTCAGCCTGTATTTGCTACATCTACTTTTCTCCCCACACTGTCATCTCCTTTCCCACTGCCATCACCCTGGCATCCAGAACTCCACTGAGGTTACTCCCAGCCTCCTAATCATGAAAATTAGTATTACTCTCTCGTTTTTATTCATCTCACCCTCTACAACACTTGCCATTACTACTTGGTCCTTCCTCGATTTACCAAAGGTGTCATTATCCTGATCGTCTTTGACTTTTCTCTCTCTCTTTTGCCCCCTCTCTTCCCTTTCTCATCGCCCCTAAATCTCTGAGGCAGATTTGCCACATGTTTTAGCTTTTTTCTTTCTTTGAATGTGCCTTTCCTCATCGCACTCTCTCTTCTAGTACCCATGTCTCCTAAACCCAGGCTCCAGCTAAGGCCCAGGCACAGCTACCCCAAGCACCTGAAGGGAAGCACTGCCTGAGGTCTGTGTGTTAACTCAGAATTCATTCATTTGGTCTACGTACCCTACACTGAAAACGTGGTACTCGCCAGGCACTGCTCTAGAGTCGAGCGTTCTGTAGTAAATAAACTTGCGAGGTTCCTGCTCTCAGGGAGCTTTCATGCTAGAGAGGTGAGATGTACCAATAAACACTATGAATGAACACAGAGAGGGAGGAATGAGGGAGTGGAAAAGTACTGTGTACAGACATGATCCAAACTAAAACAGATCTCTTGCCAACCCCAGCCGTCCTTGCTGTTGCAGACATGGCTTTCTTTGACATCCAGGCTTTGAACCATGGAGTTCTTTGACACTTCCTTGCCTGTTACCATCTTCTCCATTTGGTTAGTTCCCAGAACCATTCATTTATTTCCTCTTAGTGTAGGGTCTCCAACATCAGCCATTCTTCTCCATCTCCATGGTCTGGTCCTTATCACTCTCTGACTCAGTTATTGCAGGTGGGCCTCTGTGCTGTACTTAGGTATTAGCTGTACTAGCTGTAGAAAGCTATAGAATTCTGGCGAAAGCAGGAGGCGGGCTGGGTTCTGGCAGTAAGCCTACAAGGGGAAACTGACCTCATTGATGAGGCTGACAGTGGAGGTTCAGGATGGCACAGGCTGTCAGGAACCCCAGAGTAAGCCAGATAAGGATTTTCCAAGTAACAGGCCAGGCAAATAGAGCAGTGGGTACCTCATAGCAAAATGACACGTGTTCCACCAGGTAGGGTGGAATAACAGAGCATCCAGGTGAGTGAGATGGGAAATCCAGGCAGGTGGTAGTTTTCACGGGCAGAGGGTGCCAGGTAAAAGGGATCAGCAAGATTCCAATAGGGATTCCATGCTTTTTTTTTTTTTTTTTTTTTTTTTTTTTTTTTTAAGAAAAGCTGGTGACTAGGACAAGAAGTTGCCAAATGATTCAGGACAGAAACTCACTGCATAAAGTGGAACACGAGATGGGGCTGTGGACATGGCCTCCTCGGGCCCCAGGCCTCAGCTGTTGGGGCTCCTGTTGCTAGTATGGCACAGTTTGAGGTCGAGGTGGGAAGAGAGAGCAGAGCTGTTGTGGGTTTGGGGGAAAAGTGGGCAGAGCGCCCATCTCTCGTCTCCCCTACAGACCATCCTGATGCCACGACAACGGACTCTCTCGGGGGAACTTGGGTCCTGTCATGTCTTATTCAGAGTGTGGCTGACCCCACCTCTTTTCTAAATGAATTCCAGACTCCTCAGCTCTCCTCAAAATTTGAAAAGAACCAATGAACCAGACAAACACAGAGACTCATGGACATGGACAGCAGTTTAGTGTTTGGGGGATGGGGAGGGGTGTAGATGAGGATAAAGGGGGAAATATATGCCGATGGAAGGAGATTTAACTTTGGGTGGTGAGCACACAATGTAATATACATGTGACGCGTTATTAAAAATTATGCACTTGAAACCTATATAGTTTTATTAGCCCCAATGAATTTAATTTTTAAAAACGTAATGCAAACTGACCTTTCCTGTCATATCTTTCTCTGGTTAGTCACACGTCTTGGAGTGCAGTCACACAGGATGGCTCCCTGAGTGTGCCCTAAGCCTTCTTGTCCCCCGAGCCCTCCTTTTTTCTTCTTCCCACCTCTGAGCACCTTCCTCCCACTCTGTACCATCCGAGCAGGGGCATGACGTGAGGATTCTCCTGGCCTTGACTCTGCATCAGCTGCGTACGGACCACCCCTCGGTTGTCTGTGCTGCTGTGTGACACCTCCATATTGACTTTTCTAGTTTATCTATCTGCTCCTAGTTTACTATGTGAAGTTTGCTATGCAAAGTTGACTAGTTTACTATTTAAGGGCAGAGACTGCATCACTCATCTTAGCCCCACGTCAGGTGCTTTATATCATGATTTGCACTTGGTATGTACACTTAAATGTGCCTTGAATCGCTTATTTATTGAATATCCACTGTAACTGGAAATACAGCACTGGGTGCTTTAGGACTTTATAAAAGAAACTAAAGACTGGAAAATAATGGAAAAGAGAAAGACAATAATTTAAAATATCAGCCAAAAACATCTACAACCATTACAACTAATAAGAAGCTGATAAAATAATTAGGGAAAATTTCCTTCCCTGTCTTTTGCCCTTATTTTTAAAAGTAAGTTATACTCCTCAGTAAAGAAAATCGAGGCAACTTATGTTCATTAAAATTATGACTTATTTGTTTTTGTTAGTAATGGGGAAGGAATGGCAGTCTAGATTTTTCGATAACATTGTTGCAAGTTATCAGCTTTCTGCCAATCAGACTAACTTATGGAGAGTCATCTGGTAAAAACTTTAATTTACTGAAGATACTCCTCATTCTCTAATAATACTAATGGCTAATTTTTATTGAATGGTATTATGTGCCAAGTCCTGCTCCAAGAACTATATTCACAGTAACTCTTTTAACCATCAAAACTTAGGAAGTTTGAGGGCTACTGTTATTCCAGTTTTACTCAAGAAGACACTAAGACCAGAATATTCAAATGACTTGCCTAAGGAAACACGCCTTGTAGGAGGCAAAGGCAGTATTTGAACCCAAGCAGTATGGCACCATGGCCAGTCCTTTTGACCATCACACTGTGTTGCATCTCTAAAAGATAACTTCATACCCAGGTCAGTAAGGATTGCCCATTGAAGGATGACCCGAATACATGGGTCTGCTTCATATACTAGAGTTTTTGCTCTAAGAAGGACTTTGTCTCAATAATTATTTTGGTTCTTCTTACTGGCCTCTTTTCCATAGTGCACATAGAAAAATAGTTGGCAAAGATCAAAATTATGTTTGGTCTTATTAAAGATGCTGTTCTCTGTAACCATGGAGGCATAATATTGCTGCTAGAGACTATTTTATATGTCTAGAAAATAGGGCAAAGTTAGAGGGTTTGCCCAGGGTGATCTTTGTTAAAGACTGGTCTGGCTGCATTATTAATGATATTGTTTTGACTTTATGTCATTCCACTGAGCAGGTGAAAGTGCTTTTCATGTATCATTCACCCTCACACCATATTGGAGGAAGAGAAGAGAATTTTGCTCCCTTTTCCCGTTTTGTATAGTGAAAGAAGTTGTATCCCCAAGCCCAGACCACACAATACATCCAGGTCCACACAGAGCTCTTTGCTGATATGTTAGGCAACACTCATGTGTCCTCTCAAATGTTTATCGAGCATCTGTATGTCGGGCACAGTTATAGACTCTAGTGATCAGGAGGGGAACAGAGACAAACTTACCTTTTGTTATGGAGCTTCCATGCCAGTGAGGGTAGAAGGCAGAAAGTAAACCCAATAAGTTAGATAGTATAGTAGAAAGTGAGAAGAGATAAAAATAAAGCAGGGAATATGGAATGTAGAAAAGGAAGTTGCAGTTTAGAATAGGATAGTCAGGGAAACTTTATCACTAAAGCAACATTTGAGCAAAGAGAAGGGAAAGAAAAGCACTCAGGAAATCCTATTAAGTAATCACATGCATTTCCTTCTGTCCAATAATGGTGTTAATACACTGTGAATGTAGTCCATTATAAACTCTTTTCTATCCAGTAATTTAACAATTAAAATGCGCATGTTCATGAACCTCATGATTGTTAATTTTGGTACCTGTTGCCCGCATGATGGCTCCTAATAAATAATGTAATTTTACTCTATACAACTAACTCTACTAGAAGAGTAGCAGGAGTCCAGGAAAGGAGTGTAACTCTATAATATAGACGTATTATTACGGCTTCCTTTCTTTTTTTAATTAAATTTATTGGGTTAACATTGATTAATAAAATTACAGAGTTTTCAGGTATACAATTCAGTAATACATCATTTGTATATTGCATTGTGTGTTCACCACCCAAAGTCAAATCTCCTTCCATCTATGGCTTCCTTTCTTAAATTCAAGTCTGAGAGCCAGATTCTGACAGGCTTTCAGAAAGCCAGCTTCATGGAGCCCATGTTTATCATCTCTCATATGTTGGTGTTTTTTAAATCCAAGTATCAAGTCTAACAGAAAAGGCATTTGTACGTTGAAGTTATAATGCATTATCACCTCTGTCTTCAGACAGTCCCTAACTCACATGCGAGTGGTGCTTTGTTAGGTGACTTGGAATGACAAGAATGTTCCCAAAATAATTTACAAAATTTCAATTTAAGCTACAGTAAACCTGAAGCCTTATGCTATTAAGACTCATCCAAATTTAGCCAAACACTATTTATTGTGACTATAGTAACTCGTTTTCTGAGGTCCTTGCTCTCATGGAGCCCACAGGGTAGCCCATGGGTCTGGCTATATTTTATGTTACCATTCTTGGCAATTTTTAATGCTAAGATAACATGACTTTCCCCAAAATTCATATTATTGTACTTCAACCATATTTTTAATGTTTAGAATCATGTCCAGTTTAAGAATTCATCGTGTTATTAAAACGATAAGAATTTATCAGTAGGAATTAAGTATCTTACAAATGTGTAGGGAAATGAAAATTCCCTGTTGAAAGTTTACATTGCATTTCTGCTTATTGAATGTTGTGTATATAGAAAAATATCACCCAGATCCTCTTAGCGAGGTTATTTGTTTTACCCCCTTATAACAACATGTTATATGATCTTTCTATGTACCCATGTCTGTATAGTCTCTGGCCCCTGAAACGTGTTCCCGCCAAGTTCTGTGTGTTTTCCTGCATGCATACACTGTTCTGATGGTGTCCAGGTAGGCCTGCTCCTGCCTGACATTAGACCTCCCCTTTGTATCAGATCTGTCTCTTCTGAGTTGTCAGAGATCCTCCAAGAGTTACTTTCTTGTGTTGACCCCTCAGGTTGCCTTTATTTTACTGCTCTTCTTCTATCCCTGTACCCATTCATATTCTGCCCACACTTCTTGGATACTGTTTTCTCTGAAAGCACCAGAAGCTTCCACTGCTGTGTTTTCTGTTCCAGCTGCTATCCTCCATGCTACCCGCTTTTCTACTATTATCTGAGTGCTTTTCCTCCTTCCTTAATTCTGCTTTAAGGTTCTCTTCAATAAGCCAGCACGGTCACTCTCCACTCAGAGCATCATTTCCGTTTTCATTGACTGGACTGCATGTCTCAACAGGCCTAGATTTATTGCATGAACATTATAATCCAGAAAATGAGTCCTCGTCTTCGACACCATGAATTCAAATGGCTATTCACTTTTTTTACCCACTCTTGTTATGTATCATGATCTTCAGCCAAAAGAGAAGAGAATAACACCTATCCCTCCACACCTTTCTGTTTCTTACTCAGGACCCATGACTAGATGGCTGTCTATCTGCTTCTAGAAAACACGATTGTTCCTGTTTTTAAAAATCAATCCTGGTGTGTCCTCCTTTGTGTCCTCCTTTGACAAGAAGACAGCATTCCTTCTGATGAGCTGCACTGGTCACACACAGGCAGAGCTTTTCAAGGATTATGTTTGACCCTTTCTGCAGGCTCTGAAGAATCTTCCTTGTTCATTCATACAGCAGATGTTCACTGGTCCCTGCCATGACCCCAGGTCTGCTCTTTGCACAGGGATACCACAGCAAAGTGGGAAGGTTCTGGGCCCAAGGGCCTTGTCCTTGCTCTTTTCTTTGGTGCCTGTAGTAGACCACTCTCCCATCTGTCCAGCTCCAGATGCACACTGCGCCCTAGCCTTTCCCCTCATCTCTGTTTTGCCTTTCTCCTCACCTCTGTGTTACCTTTCTCCTCCCATCAACCTCTTCACTGTAGTTTTGATTTCTCTGTTCTTCCTCAAACCATTTCTCTCTATAACTTCTGTAACTGAGTTCATTTTTTCTTTTTCTTTTTTTCTGGATATCTTTCACCTTTTTCAGACCACAGCGAAGAGATATGTTCCCCAACTCCTTTTACTTTCCCTTTTAGTGTGAAAACTGGTTTATATTTATAGCTCAACTATGTATGGTTTCTCTCCAAAGAAGAAAAAGAGAGGTCCTAGCTGAGAGATGGCTGGGATGGTTTCTGCACCGTGCAGACCCTAGGTCCCAAGGTTACCTGCGGTCAGTTTTTGACAGCCCCTCTGGAAACATTTTCTGTAAACTTCCCCATCCCATGGGGCCCCCAGGAATGAGGCTTTTCACTGAGTGCTGGCTTGCGCTTGCTGTTTCAAACCCTAGTCCTAAACACACAAATAGGTTTTTGCTTTTCCCACAACTTCCCCAAGCCTTGCCTTTCCAACTGTGGCCATGGGCCAGTGAGCCTGTAGTCCACAGGAAAATGTACTTATTCCTCTGACCACTTGGATGAATGGTGGACTCCTGAGATTTTCTTAAAAGTAGCTGTGGTTGGCTTATGAGTGAGGCAGACATACTAACTAGTTCTCTCTCTATCACTGCATTTATGGTCAAGACTTTTTCAAAAGAGGTCATTTTCTTGGTCATTTGTTACTCTGGTCTCTCTCTTTCTCTCTCTCTCTCTCTCTCTCTCTCTGTGTGTGTGTGTGTGTGTGTGTGTGTGTGTGTGTGTGTGTGTAGGTCTATGAAGAATATATGTATAGTTTTGTGTAACTGTCGTTATAATCAGGATATGCCACACTTTCATCACTCCCCAGATTTCCCCTATGCTGTCCTTTGTAGTCACACCGTACCTGCCCCAAACCCCATCTCCTAACCTCTGGCAAACACTGCTCTTTCTTCTTCATTGTTGTGTTGTTTCAAGAAGGACATGAAAATTGGAATCATTCAGCATGAAATCTTTTGAGACGGGCTTGTTTTGCTGAGCAGAGAAACCTTTGAGATTCGTTCTTTTTTATTGTTAGTGTTCTTTGGCGTGGATGTACCATAGTTTGTTTATCCATTCACCTGTTGAAGGACAATATGTGTTGTTCCTATTTGGGGTAATTCTGAATAGAGCAGCTATAGACATTCATGTAGAGGTTTTTATATGAACAAAAGTTTTCACTTTTCTAGGGAAAATATGTAGGAGTGAGATTTTGGGGTACATGTTAAATGCATGTCTTACTTTTTAAGCATCTATCAAACTATTTTTCAGCATTTTGCATTTCTACCGTCAATATAGGAAAGTTCCAGTTGTTTCACATCCTCGTCAGCACTTGATAGTGTCATAAATTTTTTTAAATGGTGGTAAAAAACATATTTTAAAATTTACTATCTGAACCCTTTTGAAATGTTCAATAGAGTAAAGTGTATTTCTGTTGTGAAATAGATCTTCAGAACTTTTTCATCTTACAGAACTGAAACATCGTACCTATTAAACAACTCCCCTTTCCCTCGTCCCCTCCATCCCTGATGATCAGCATTCTATTTTCCATATCTATATTTTGACTCTGTTAGGTACTTCAAATAAGTGGAATCATATAATAATTGTCCTGTTATGACTGTTTTATTTCACTTAGCTTAATGTCCTCAAGGTTCATGCATGCTGAAGCATGTGAAAGCATTTCCTTCCTTTTTTAAGTATTTCAATGTATGTATATACATTCATAGCTCCTGCTTTTGAAAATTTGCTTTATGTCACATCGCTTTTTTTCTGTGTCGCTAACTGAAAGAAATCCAAAGAGGATTTTTGCTTTTAGGAAAAAAAGGTGAAAAGTGAAAATCAAGTTCAGCATTTGTTTTGCACAAGCCATTACAGAAGCAGTCGCCCTCCAAGCAGTAGGAGGGGCCCCCCAAACTCCTTCCTCAGGAGCCATACTCAGCATCTCAGCATGTGTCTGTGAGCATCTGTGCTTTATCTTGACTTAGATTTTACATTCTTGCTTTTCCTGTAGGTTAGTGTTGTTTTTAGGGGACTTGATCACCCCATATTGAATCTCTTCTTTTCTCCAGCACTCTTGTTTTAGAAGCTCTGTTAAGATACAGTTCATGTACCATACAATTCACCAGTGTAATATGTTTAATTCAGTGGTTATAAGTATTATTCACAAATTATGCAGCCATTATCACAATCAACTTTAAACATTTTCATCATCCTAAAAAGAAACTGTATCCCATCAGCAGTCACTCCCCATTATCCCCCCAAGCTTCCAGCTCTGTTTTCTGTCTCAATGTGCTTGCCTATTCTCAATGTTTCGTATAAATGGAATCATGTAATGTGGCTCCTTTTGCTTAGCATGATGTTTTCAAGGTCCATTCAGGTAACATGTGTTGATACTTGAGTTCTCTGTATTGTTGAACTATATTTTATTGTATGAATATACCATACTCTCTATCCATCCATCAGTCAATGGACATTTAAGTTGTTTCTGCTTTTGGCTATTGTGAATAATTCTGCTGTGAACATTTGTGTACAAGTTTTTGTGTAGACACATGTTTTCACTTCTCTTGGTTCTATACCTAGAAATGGAATTGCTGAGTCATATGGGGAACTGCCAAGGCTGTTTTCCAAAGCAGCTGCATGATTTTATATTCCCACCAGCAGTGTGCGAGGGTTCTGATTTCTCTACAACATTTGTTATTATCTATCTTTTTTATTATTGTCATCCTGGTGGGTGTTAAGTCGGTCCCCTGACATTTCTTTTTCTGTCTTACTTTTTGAAACCTCTATAGCACATTTTATCTTCTAACAGTTATAAATTATTTCTGTTGTTTAGTATCAGGACCCCTTTCCCATTAGATTAAAATTCCATGAGAATATGGATTTTTGTTTTCTTCTCTGATAAAATCCCAAATCAACTAGAATAAATAGTACTTGGCTTATGTTAAGCATTCAGTAAATATTTGTTTAATTAATGAAGTGCTTTTGTTGGGTCTTATCCCATCCCATATAAGGGGTGTTTGCAAGTGAATGTGATTTGGAAAGTGGTGGAATTTTTGAGGGATGAGGGAAAGACAATACCTATTTTCAATTCTTTCTTGGTGTTCATGTCATTAAATGCTAGTAAGAGCCTTAAGGAATCTTGAAATGCCAAAATAGACAAAATGAATATTTCACGAAATTTAATGGACAGGGTGGGGGCCCATTCCCTCATGAATGGATAATGAGCTTAAGTCACTGTTACTGTCTGTTCTGTGTGGCAGCAGCCTTTCAAAGGTCAATGTGGAGGCATCATTGACACAGAAAGACAGTGGGATAGGGTTGTGTTTTAATTCAACCATCTGTGTACCTGTGTGTTTTATAACTGGACCTAATTACACCAAACGAGTATTAGCAATTTTGTGGATAAGAGATAATATATAATTTTATCATACATGCTTTCTAGAAATTCTTTTATTCTGTTTTTCTAAACATGAATGATGGTATTAAAACAAATTTCCTCTGTATGTATTAAATATGAAGGAGACTAAATATTCCTCTTAATTTTTTTCCTCCTGATAGAATGAATTTGTTCTTGGTTCAATCTTCCTTCACGTAGATAGATGGAAGAATCATTATGGCCCTACTTTTTTATTTATGGAACATTTATTATTTATTATAGGGGGAAAACCCATTTATGGGAAAGTGTAATATGATTTGAGTGCTTTTTGTATATTATAATTGAAATTAGTGGTTTCATAAATATTGAAACCTTCCATCACTGGTTTAAAATAGCCAACTGCACAATGAATGGCCACATCATCAGGACCCACCTTCTCCAGATAAATAAACATAAACCAGAAAATCTTATTTCTAAATGGAGTTGAGGAGACTTCCTTGCTTCCTGTACATTCTAGAAAATGTGATATTGTTTGTTTCATCCACTCTGAGCTTTAGGTATAAATTTGTCAAGCTGACTAAAATCTCAGGCCTTCAGCCTTCTCAGGGGGAGTTAGATTCTTCTAGAGCAAGTGAGCTGAGATAAGCAAGGCATTTGCACTGAGTATTCTATGAAAACATTCTTAAAAGAACTGTGGATGCTATAGACTTTGATTTCTGATTCTAAATGGCATTTTTAAGAAAAATCACACCCACTAGAATGAAATGTAGAGTTGTTAACTTGCGTTTTCTTTATTTCTTTGTCACATTTAATTCTTAAGCAGGATGTGGAAAAAAGGAGCAATGTTCCCATTGATCTTTTGACAAAAAAGGTTTTCATTGGCATGAGGCATCGTGAGTTTGTATTGCTTTAAGAGGGGTTCTGATGGTTTAAAACACTGACTTGGGTGGATAATTTCCTAATTTCATTTTCCTTTGGAGTGGTGCCACTTTTAAACACTTTTATAGGTACTACAGAATTCCTTCTGGCCTGGGTCAGAGAACCCATGTCAGGAAAGTCTATTATTTTATTTCCTTTGCATATTATTTCCCTTTGTGGTTTTGTTTTGTTTTGTTTTTTCATCCTGTGATAGGAATCTGGTCTTTATCATTAAGGGCTAAGTCCTGGAAAGTGACCGCTTTTTGGCTTAAACATTTTCCTGATTTGTTTCCCACTTGGACTATAAACTATAGTTTTAATTCTTATTTCCTTTTGTTAGGTGAAAGGAGTTTGCTTCTCTAGGCTTCCAACACTTTTTTCGGCCAGTGTTTTTTTCAACTGCTTTCCCAAACCCAGACTCTCCAGGTTTTGAAATGGATACTCTTGAAGTTTTCTTTATTTCAAAGTATAAGTGTTTCCTTAGTACCTTTTATAAGACAGGGCAAGAGAGGCTGTGTGAGGAATATAAGAGAATAAAAATCATGGTTGGAGAGAAAACTAGACTTTGGGAAATAATAAATGAACACGTTATGTATCATGTGGTTAAAATACTTTGAAAATCCTTGTGATCTCGTTTTCATTTTAGATATATGGCTCTTGGCATTAATGTAGTCCAAAACTGTCTTGCAATTCATTTTTTTAAATCGTGGAGGAAAACACATAACATAAAATTTTCCATCTTAACCATGTTTAAGTGTCTTCAACTGAAGTGCACTACTGAAATGCAACCAGTCTTCAGAACTTTTTCATCTTGCAAAACTTAAACTCTCTACCCATTAACTGCCTGTCACCGCACCCCCCGCCCCCCCCGCACCCCCGGCCTGTAATTTGTTTTAAAGAAAACCTTAGGTGAATCAAGTGTAAAACATTAGTGACACCAACTAAAATTTAATCACCAATTTAAATCTAATATTGAGGTATTGCTGGCATTATGTAGTCTTTTCCTTTTGCTGTGTTTCTCAATGCAGTGCTAAAAAGTTCAATTTAGTTACTACTGCATGAAGTTTGAAAATGTTCCCTTGGAATAATTCGCTACATGTGCAGCATATAAAGTAAAGTGTTTTTTAACAAATGAGAGTAAAGAAAAATCCTTTTATTTTATTTCCTCATTTGAAGTTTTCTTTTAAATTAAATTTAAAGTACAAGATATGTATATATTGATAATAATGGTAACTAACCCTTACTGAGTTTTTACTGTGTGCCAGATGCTGTGTTAAATGCTTGTAATCTTCCCAGTTACTCTAATTCCCATGTCACTAATGGACAAACTGAAGCACAGAAAAGTTAAATAACTTGCCCTAACTTGTGAGAGGGATAGCCTGTACTTGAACCTCAGAAACCTGGCCTGAGTCTTCATTCTTAATTCCTGTACTATGCTGCCTTCTAGATCAATAGCATATTCAGGTAAAAGTATCATTAGAATGTTATCACAGGGATATGCATTTGTAGACAGGAGAAAATGGAAAGTGGGGAGGAAAGAGCTAGTATTTATGTGGACCCTGCTTTGTGTCTAACACCTTACATGATGTTTTAATCATCCTACTGTCCATCCAAGTTGGGTTTCACTACCTCTGTTTTCATATGGGAAACAAAAGGCGTGGGCAGGTTTAGAAGCTTGCCTATGGCCGCCTGCTACTGAGCTGCAAGGTCTGGTTTTGTACTCAAGATGTATACTTAAAAGGGCTAGACCACGTGGTTCCTGATCCCATTCCTACTTTCTAGCCTTTTCAATCATCAAGAAAAATGATGAGACCCTGTTATCACCTTAATAACCAGGAAATTTAAAACAGAATGGAAAGGGAGGCGACTGAAAGGGAGGGAGCATTGCTAGTGAGTCTTAAGCATTCTAGGCTCAGGTGTAATGAAAAGGTACATGACCCCAAACCCCATTTTTTGGTGTTATGCCGTGGAAAGTATAAACAGTAGTTGCACTTTACCCTTGGTTCTCTTACTGCAGGGTCAAGCAATCCGGTGTCATTTATCCCTCCTGGTTTAGTCTAGACCTGGACCAGTTTTGCCAAAGATATAATTTTTTTTTTTTTTTTTACAAATACTGTACATTCTCGTATGTAGGCAAGATTGTAAGTAGAGGAAGGAACTGTTTAAAATACTCAGGCAACCAAATTTTCATCACCTTAAGAAACCTCTTCTGATTAGATATGTACAAGAAAGTAATAAACATGGATTTGGAGAATGCCTACTCAGGATTCTTACTGACTTAGACTGGTTACTCACACTTGTTAATTTGAGTTGGTGATATTTTAGTAGGTACTGTTCATAGGTTAGCTAAGTAAAATAGTCTTTTCGATATTATACATTAACCAAGTCAAAAAATTTGGCATAAGATATGAATAATTTTAGATGCCTTTAATCTCGGATAATAGAATTTTGGTATTTAAGTGGATGAGAATGTCTTACTTTAGGAGAGTTTAGGAGAGCTAAGGTCTCTGTCGTATCCCCTCCCTCTTGTCATTTGACTGTCTGATCAGTGGAGAAACGGGATATTATCCCATCTCGATCAACGTTGTTGAGTTCCTGAAATGTGTACGATGGTCCTAGAACAGATCATGGGTAGGGAAAAGTATCAGAATTAGAAGCCTGGGCCCTCTAGAAGCTTCTTCTCTAACGACTATTATGATATTCTAGCTTGAAAAGCCTCTTCACCATTTAGAGCTGAGATTCATTTTGATATCCATTCTCCAGCTTGTTCTTAGTGTGAAGTTAGAATTGAATTACTCTCAGGATGATTATCTTTATCCTTAATTTTAAATATCTGTCCCTTTTGTGATCTCATTTTGTCTTGGGTTTATTCTCTTTTAAAAGAAGGAACAAGAAATAAAAACACACAAGAAGTGGAAACTTTTCATGGAACTGGATGAATCCAAAAGCACCTGTCTTCTGCGTTTGTGTTTCTCATGAGTTTACGAGAGTCAGACTAGAAGGACAAGCAGTGTTTCACGTAGCTCACAAATCCTGGCCTCTAATCATTCTCCTGAGATTACTTGTACTTCCTGGCCCATCTGGGATCAGGGACTTGCTCATTGTTCTCGTCCTGAACATCCTTTGGGAGTAGAAGCTACGAGTCCCCTGGGTCGGTCTACCATGGCTGTCCCCAGCTTGCCCCTGCTGGAAACAGTGATTTCAGCTGCTGTTGTTTGCATGGGGCTCAAAGATCATCACCTCTTTTCCCCTCCCACTGCCCACTTTTTCTGTCACCTTTGTCACCCGAAATTTTAAAAAGCATTTTATGCATTGTTTAGTGAAAAAGCATGATGATGAACAGTTTGCAAAACATCCTACCTTTCATTCAGAAAAAAAGGAAAAGAGTAGAATGAATTTTCTTTTTTTAATTTGCCTCAGAAAGTCTAGAAGGATTCACAAGACACGAATAAAAGATGTGTTTTGCTTATGGAGTAAGGGTGGGGGTTCAGTTTGAATAGGTGGGGGACGAGGTGAGAGCCAGTGGGGTACAGAATGAGAGTGAGGATTTTTATTGTATCCTTTTATAATTTGAACTGTGAGAATGCACTACCCTCTAAACCTTGCCCATTTAAAATTAACTTTTAAAAGTTGTCCTTCTGTCTCATGTCTTGAAGGAAAACTAGAAAGCACTGTACCTCTCATGGGAAAGTTGAAATCTTTGTAATTATCAACTCAGATTGGAGAATGCAAGTGGTAGGCTTTGGTTAGACACATCTGGGTTCAACCAGATTCGACGTATGTCACTAGAAAATGTATTTAGCCTCTTTAAATCTCCATAGTCTTATCTATTCTAAGGAAATAAAACTAATTGCTCAGCCTATCTTTCAGAAACACTAGGAGGACTGATGAGAAAATAAATATTTAAAAATGCCATCTAAAAACCAAATAAATGGATGATCACTATCAGGTTTCTGGAGGAAATTGTGACATAAATTTCTCAAGAGGAGGAAGGGACTTCGATCTCTTCATCTTCCTCTTTCTTAAGGCCTGGTCAGGTTTCAGATTCTTGAGTGAGGGAAAAGAAGATCTGTGTAGTTCTCCTTTCATATTTCTGCCTTGAAAACCTGAAGAATCTTTGTCCTCTGCTGGAAGAAATTCAATTTTAAAAAGTATCTATTTAACATCTTTCTTGATTAGTCAGAGCTCTTCACAGGCTTAGCAAACAGGGAATTTGTCGGTTCGTGTAACTGAAAAGCCCAGAGACAAGCAACCTTCAGACATGGTTGGATCCAGGTGCTTAGAAGCTATGATTAAGAATCTGTGTCCTCCTTTTGAGTTTTATGTTCCTTTGTATTTTTTTTTAAGTTAAGCTTTCTGTTTGTGGATACAAAGTGACTAGCATCTCTAAGCTTAAATTCAGCTAGTTGCAACAGTTCCAGAAAAAGAGAAAGCCTTCCTTTCTTAGTGTTAAAGTAAAATTCTTGGGCCTCGATCTCATGAGTCCTATCTGGGCACATGCCTCTCTCCGAACCAAGCACCTTTGCCAGGGATATACTGGGCTCTGATTGGATAAGCCTGGGAGCCCTAGAGCCCAAGGATAGAGTTAGCCTCACACAAATGTCATGGACTAAGAAAGGGGAAGGTGGTTCCTTAAAGGCTAAATCTCAGGAGGACTATTTCTACAGGAAGTAGAAAAGGATGCTAGGTGTGACTTCCCCCTCATCCTCCCTCTGACCCACAAGAAGAACATACACTTCAGTGCACAGTATCTACCCTGCAATAAATTATGTTTGGCATTATGAAGATAGAATAATAAACAAGCATCCCTCAAAGGGCTTATACTAGAAACATGTCAATATGCGATTTTATGCATGTAGCAATGAAAAATTTGGTAAGTGCTAATAATAGTAATAATAGTAATAGCTAATATCATTGAATTCTTACAGGACTCGAAGTGCTAGTCTAAGCATTTTACTTGTTTTAACTCGTTTAATCGCCGGAAGAACCAGAAAGGTTGTATCTATTATTCCATTTTGTAGATGAGAAGGCTGAGGCACAGAGAAGTTATGACTTAAAAGCGCTTTAGGAGCATTCAGAGTTATTTGTCATTCTAGCCAGCACCAACAGGGAGATCCTACACAGGAGGTCCTATTTGAAGGAGACTTGAAATTCTAAGGAAGATTTCACCAGAGAGAGAGAGGGAAACAGGCTAATTCTGGGAGGAAGAAATAAATAATAAAGGACAGACTGGAGCCAAAGGACGTGCAGGAGATGTTTAGGAAATGCCAAGAAGCAAAGTTTGACTGTAACACTGGGCTCGTGAAAAACAGACATGAAAAGCAAAGTGAGAGGAAGAATGGTTCTTTGAGACCAGTTGCAGAGCTCGCCTGCTGTCCTGAGGAGTTTGACTTGTTTGTTGTCTGTGGATTTTGGAGTAGGGGAGTGGTGTGGATAAACAAGAAAATGGCCAGACCCCTGAGTGTTTTTAGGTGGGGATGTTGGCTTTCTTTCTCTGCCTTACATTCTTGGGATGTCTTTGGAAGGTTTTTACAAATGTCCTGTTGGGTAGTAGCGTTTTGGTAGTTGTTGCTTTAAATGGCTAACTGTGCCTTAGTGAAGGGCTTTTAAAAAAGGAGACTATTTCTTGACATTCTGTTTTCTGTAACGACTGTTGAGGGGAGGTAAAGCGAAGCCAGGCTCTTATAGAAACACTTTCAGCACAAGACAAGTAGTTCTCTGTTTCTGTCAGTTTTACAGTAAGGCCATTCATACTCAGAACCGAGAAGATAACATGGCATGCTTATTTAATCGTCTTTTATTTTGTTTAAATGGTGTTAGAACTGAGAATTAGGACTCTCTTTTCTGGCCAAAAGAAAACACAAGTGGCTTGTTGACTGCAAGACTTACTCTCACACATGCTTCCAGAGTAACATAAAATCCTGGCCATGCATCCCCAGAAAGGAGCTGGTGGCATATGCCCCAGCTTCCTCTCCTGAATGCAGGCTCCATGCCCAGAAGGACATCATAAATCATTTGTAATTTATGAGGATCCCAGGCGTGTGTTACAACCTACTAGTTAGTTGGCTGGTGTCTGTCCTCTACACACTATGACCTCCCTTCTTCAGAGCACATAGGGGCTTTTCAGATGAGCCATAAGACGGAGAGCTGAGGATTTTCCCTTTGGCTCACTCAGCCAAGAAGTAGAGGAGGAAGAAGACAGAGGACTCTTGTTCTTAGAGTGTTGCCATAAGCCTCATTTGCTTTCTCCTAGATTGGAGATGGGGAAGGGGCAGAAAACGAGACCATTATGATCATATTTGCCTCTTTTCTTGTATTAAGTTATTCAGCAAATACACACAGTTTCTGAGTGCCAACAACCTGGAAGGCACTGTTGGATACAGCAGTAAACAAAACAGAGGTTTGGTTCTCATCAAGACTACACTTACACAAAGCAGTAGGTCCTGTGTCGGGAAGTGATGACATATTTTGCAGGATAAGAAGCCGGATGAAGACAGGAAGGGGCACGAGCTCTTCTACACCAGTGTGCAGGGAAGGGACTTCTAATGAGGTGACCTTTGAGCAGAGACTTGAAGGAAGTGATGGAATAATCCACGTGGGTTCTGGGGAAGTCAGATGCCAGATAGGGACAGAGGCCATCATGCAGGTGCGTGTCTCAGGTGAGAAGCAGCCGGGGCAGAGGGGCTGGCACAGAGAGAGCCAGGTGAGCGTGGTTAGGAAAGGAGTCCGGTAGGGGAGGGCCAGCCTCGGGGTCATCAAGAGACCACGCCAAGGAACAGATATCAAAAGTGACATGGACAGCTATTGGAAGGTTTTGGAGGTTCACCCTTTGCAAATACTTGAAAAAAATCAGTATAAGAATGAAGTCAGGAAAATGAGGGGCTGTGCCTCCTTCATGTCTTTAAGAAGAAGAAAGTGAGCTGTTGACTCAGGATTGAACTGTCAGAACTTTAATTCATCCGGTGCAGGGAGTGAAACAGAAATCATGGTTTTGCTTGATCTTGGCGTAAGAATCACGCATGGTTTTTAAACTGGAATAAAAGTGTATGACCGTGAGCCATTTACTCACCCGAAGAGAATGCTTTTCCTGGGCATACCTGGCTGCTGCACCCCACTGTCTGTGCTCTGCCAAGTCTCTCCCTGGCAGTATTCTGGTTGTGCTGCAGCTGTGAGTGAGGTCCCCAACACGACTGCTTTTCTCACTCAGATTTGTGTGAATTTCAGTCAAAGAGCAGCTCTGGAGACCTGAGGTCAGATTTTAGGAGGCTTCGGTACCATGCCTGGCTCTCAGTGAACACAGAGCTAACTAACTCAGGCTCTTTTCCCTCAGAGAAGACTTAGTCTAGTCTAGAGCTACAGGTAAGGAACAGAATTACAGGAAGTGTGACTTCAGCACCTTATGAGAAATACCTTCCTGAAAAGGAGGGCGATGGGCAGCCAGAGGGGACTCTGCCGTAGTGACCATCCTGCCTCTAAGGTGTTCACAGGCAGGTGAGCTCATCTCAGGAACATTCCCGAAATGACTCTTGCTTTGTGTGGCACGTTGGACTGGAATGGCCTCTGAGATTCATTCCAATGCAAAACCTTTCTGAGCCCATGAAAAAAATGTCCCATGAATGTGCTCTGCAAACATACAGACACTCTATAAACAGGAGGCAAATATTTTAGAAGATGAAGAGTGGAGCATTTGTTCTCCGGAAAGAGCAGCGGCTGGAACTCGGTGCCCCAGCGACATACCTTCCATGCTCCGTCGCCTGCAGTGTGTTCTCGTTGGCCACATACACACTTATCTGTTTATGTGTTACAAATGTTGGCCACATACACAGTTATCTGTTTTATGTGTTAAAAATGCTCTCAGCCAAAGACCAAACAAATAGCCAAAGGCGTTTTCCTATCAGGGCCCATTTGTAGGAGGTAGAGCCAAAGAACAAAGCTGTGGGTTTGGAGTCTTGGCTGGAAGCCAAGCTGCTGCTTCAAAGCTCCAGGATTTACAAGGAAGAACAGAAGGAGGGGGTTTTAGCTGAGATTAAGTTAGAATTAAAGCAACAGAAAATTTAAAACGCAAATGAAAGCATCCTCTGGGATCTAAGATGGAAAGGCAGAAGCAAAAAAATGGGTTATGTTCTGGATTCTCCAGTGATTTTTTTTCATGCAAGAATGAAAGCTTTTGAAGGTGCGCAAAGTGGAGATTACAGAAAGGCCTTGATTAGTGAGTGATACAGGATCACACAGCATCTGAGCTGGATGAGTCATTCTGTGAGCATCACTGAATCTCATCTCTGGGTTTAAAGATAAGAGATCAGAAGCCCTGGACTTGAAGAGACTGCTCAACGTCACACAAGCTGTTGTGGAAGTCCTGTACTAGAATCCAGAGCTCCTGACAACCGTTTTTGTATCATTGGCCACTTTACAGAAGCAGCGAATTGAAAGGTCTGTTTTCCTAAGAGCGAGGGGCAGACAGCCTCAGTGACTGGGTACCGAATCGGCAGAGCATTTGCTTCCCCAGACTGTGGCCCGATCCCCAGGACCAGTGGCACTTGCTCTTGCAGTTGCCTCCTGTACCCTCAAACTTTGCACAGCACAGCCTGGAATCTGAGGGCCCACCCCCAGGTGCGGAGGCTGAAACAGCTGCTTTAAGAGGCCTGCCTCCCCTGAGAGCCCCAGTCAGGTGTGAATGGATTCACTCATTCCTGGGGAGACCGCAGTGGTCAGGGTCCTTCTACCCTGACAATGTACCACCCCAGCATTGTCCCACAGTGTCCCACAGAGGGAGTTGCTGTTTGGCTTCCCGTGCTGCTAGGGGTTCTCTCCTCTTTGACAAAAGCCTGAACAAATCGAAGGTGTATTTAAACAACAGCATTCTTTTTACATAAAAGAATTCCCATGAAATAACAGCTCTTGCCGGGGCCCCCCTGCACCCAGTTAACTTTGTCCATTGAAGTCACCAGCTGTTAAGTGAGCTGTCACTGCTTCCGGAAGGAGGGTGGAGAGCGGGAGTGGGTGGTAATCTAAAGAAGAGGAAAGGGTGCTGTGTGTCTCTGTTTGAACCAATAAGATGTTGTTATTCTTTTGACTGTTCATTCATTCTCTTATTCATTTTCTGGTTTGTTTACATTCTGAGTCTATCAAATAAAATGTTGGATAAAAATGTGACAAAACTTAGAACAAAGAGCACATATTCCATAGATAAAATAAAAATGAAGTCAGGTGACTGAGGAGGGAGAAACAGACTTCACCCAGGAATTGTCGTCTGAAACCTGTGTTAAGTGTTAAGTTTTATTCTGACCTTTCTGGAAACCAGGATAAAAAAGAAATACACAATTCCTCGTTATCAGAGAGGGCGAAAAAATTCCAGTTTGTCTAAGAGAGACTAAGTGTTGCTAACCTAGGGCTCATGGCATTACGAAAGCTCACCGAGGACTTTCCGGTTCTTTGTACAGAGCTCCCAGCCCAAGAACACCCCACCCTCTCACTCTCTTTATTCCAGTGTCCTTGCCTCAGGCCACCTAGCGCACCCCCCCACCCCATAAACATGTGCTTGTTGTTATCATGAGCTCTGTTTGTGTCAGGGTGTGGCTTGGGTCTCTAAATTACATTGCCCAGGGTGTTTCTAGGATTTGCACATTATGAGGGCAGGAATAGAAATCGTAGGGAGAGTCAGAATCTCGTCCTGCTGTGGCTGCCCAGTCTCCACCACTGTACCTTTTCTTATCCCTCAAAGAGCCGTAAGCCCCTCCTTTGGCCCTGCGTTGCTCTGTCAGGTGCTTTTTTCAACAGGGCATCCGGGAGGGGATGGGTGGGTGGGGAGAGAGCTGCAGAATACACTTCAGGGAATGTTGGCTCAAAGGATTAGGTGGCATGACCACTAATTTCACACACTTTCCTGTGCCCTGAAAGTAGGAAATGGAGTTTGCAGTTACACAGATGTACAGGGTGCAGGAACCAACATTATCCACATATAAGGCAACTGAGGTCCCACTCGGAGCCCCTAAGCTCTGTTCTGAAGTCATAACTAGTATTTAGATGCTTCCAGAAGAAGTAAGAAGCAGTGTTGATTCCCATCTCTCTACATGCCTGTGAAAGCATGAATCAGCTCCATCCTTTTAAGACTCGGGATGTGTCAGAGGATGTGTCTAGACAATACTCTAGAGTTTTTTAGAATGGCAAGCAAAAGAGTTACAGAAATCAGCTGTGTCGGACTTTTGTAATAGATGGTGTGAGAGAGAAAACACTGGACCGTAGTCCCTTCTCTCTGGGTGACCCGAATATCTACTGAAAGTGTGTTTGTGTTTTATGTAAGCATGCATATCCTCTACAGACATTGCATATTGATAGAAACCTGTTTTAGAATGCACTGTGACTAACGAAAGGAATATTTCAAAGTTGGAAGTAGCCTTTGTGCTCTGTATTTGATGTGAAGTGATTAGTCTGGATTCTTGGCTGGACATCATCATTTGAAAGACGGGGTGCACTGGCCGGGTTTCAGGTCGTGGGATACAGTTATTGTCCTTCTCCTAATTATGTTGACTCCGGTCACCATGTTTTTCTAGGCAAGTAGGAAAACTGGAGTTTAAGTCTTCAAGTGAACAGAATGAACATGCTCAATTCTAACTGGAATGTTTTTCATAATTATTTAAACAATGATTGATTCTTACTTGTGCTTATTCTTTTTAAAAGTATTAGAGAGGAAGATATCCACAAGACAAAGTAGACAGGAGCTGATCAGAAGGGGAGTTCTTAAGGAATTGCCTGATCAAGGTGAGGAAATTAACCGTGCATTTAAAATAATTTACTCCTTCATTCTTTGGTCTTTCGTTTTCTTTTGATATTTAAGATGATCATGGTCTTTGGGAGATAAAGCAGTGAGTATGTAACTCCAAGAATCCTGCTTTAATTCAGAATGCCTTTGTGGTCTTCTGGAGAAGAAGAGTCCTTCACCCCATGTCACTCTAAAACCATCTACAAAGGTCCACTGTAGCTTAGAGACACAGATAAGATACAAACACTTATGTGACTCCTCTGTTCTTAAGCTTCAATCTTTCTGTACAAGTTAACGTGATTGAATGAACACAAAGCTTTAGTTTGGCCCATGCCTTTGGTTTCCTACGTCCACCAGTAAAAGAAAAGAGAGCCATCTCTTGTCCTTTATAATGCACTCGAATGTACAATCAATAAGACATGAACGGGCAAATTAAATTAATCTGCGTACACAGTCTCTCAAGTAATTTTCCCAGGATCGTTCTCTTTTCATTTCTTTGATTCTAGTTGTCTCTTACCTTTTTACTAACAGTTATTATTTCCAAGTACTTCTTTCCTGCCTCAAATCTTTCTCTCTATTTTTCTCTAACCTCCCAAAGGGAAATCTTACTCAAAAGATAAAGATGAAATGGAAACTGAGACAGACCCTCAAAAGAAGACAGCAAAATGGTCTATTTCTCCAAATAAATAGTACTGAATCATTTTCATTGCTCCCACTACTATTGAAACTAAAGAAATTTTTTGTTGCAGCATTGTTGCTTTACCTCATGGCTTCTCCCTAGACATTTACTGGGGTAAATTATTATTATTGTACTTTTATGAGAACAAGTGAAATACTGTTATTGGAATTGGAATACTAGTACTTCTTTTTTTCCTGATATATGTTCTTTGCAAAGAACTTAATATCTTTTGGCATTCACTGTTTATAAATCAAATGACATGTTTTTTTCCAACATCTGAATAATTCCGGAATGGAACTGGGAAAGGCCTTACTGTTTTACTTCTACTTCAAAGAAAATAGGAAAGTCTGCAGTAAATCTTACAATTTTCCTTGAGCTCTCACAATTTTAGGCAATTTCTAACCTGTTCTACTTTCCTCACACCATTTGATGAATGAATTTTATGTCTTCCCTAATTTTCTATTAACTTGAAGCTATTTATTTCCTGTCTGGAACTTTTAAAAATAAAAAAAAAATGCACATCCCTAACCATTTTTTCTTTGGAGGCAAGTTTACAATATCAAATTTGTCTCCTCTCTAATCTCCGGAGTCAATAGAGAAATTAAAAATCCACCAAAAGCCGAATGCTGCACTGTCACCTCTATGGGGTGGGTCGGTGCCCTTGTCTGGTTTCTTTTTACTTGGAAATATTTTAAAGAAGAAAAAAAAATAAGGAAATTTATGATTGAAACTGTTGCTAAGTATTAAAGAGAGAGATTAAAGGCCTCCTTTTTATACAATTTAAAATTGTAGCTAGAAAAGGGTTTACTTTTTCTAAAAACAGGTGGCAATTGTCAATCTAAAGAAATGTTTGATATTGCTTCATTTTTATTCTACTTAATCTGTTTAAACTATTTGCATGATGGGTTACAATTTCATATACTTATTTTCCCAAAATCTGACCTACTTGACATTTTTTATTTGCCTTTTGCGAAATGAACATTAAAGATTTTAAAACATAAAAAGAACAAAACAATTTTTATTGTAAACATAGTGTAATAGGTTTAATGTTGTGAAGTCAAAAATTACTGAATTTGACTTTCCACCTTTTGTATGGTACCTATATTCAACTATACAAATTACCTAATATTTAGAAGTTCCTGGTGACTGGAGAAAATAGTTTTCCGTCATTTTTCCAAAAACAGTTATCCTGAGAATTTCGATCTGCTTTCAGCTCTCACCAGAGACTAGAAGCTGCTGTGCTTGCTGACTACCTCCTCTCTTCGGCCAATGAGTATTCATTCTTTGCCTTGATATTGACCTTGCCTTAGCTTTTGACAGTGCTGGTCAATTATGTCCTTTATTCAGAGAGCAAGATAGACTTTTTAAATCTCTCCAGCTATCCTGGGTTTGAGCTCATCCCAACTCACCCCTTAAATGCCCTCCCAGCTATTATTATTATTGCTTTTGGATTTTTTTTTTTTTACACCAAGATCTAATTTCATTCTAAAAGTTCCATGATTGGTCTTTTATCCTGAGAAGTCCATGCTCTACTCCAAGTTCAGTTCTTATCTTCTGTTCTTTACTTCTGTCTTTTCCCTTAGCTTTAACACAAGGGCACATAAATGTTTTTTCCTGCCTACCAGCCTCCTTTCCTCTTCTTGGATGGTATACTTTTTAACCTTCTAATGAATGAGTCACTCACCTTTCATTTGTACATGATTTTCTCCTTGTCTCTATTCCTGTGTTAACTACATCCTAGATATACCTGTTTAACAGAAAGAGAGAAAGCCTTCAAACATTCTCATGCTCCTAATTTAACTACTGACTTCTGTGTGTGCTTGATCTCTTGATGTACTTTACTATCATGACTCTTCTGAGTTTTCTCTTTTCTTTGCATAAAGATCTCCTTTTTAGACTTGGCATGGGCCTCTTTCACTTTAACTAGCAGTCTAGCTCAGCATCTTCTTTTTCTTTCCTTTGCTGAATTTATATTGTACTCACAAACTTGAACTACATCAAGTATTTGTTTTAATTCTAAAATAATACACAAAACTAAAAAACGTCAATCACACAACAATCAGTTATTAGTAACTTCTGTTTTTTTCTTGAATTCTGTATTTAATACAAACACATTTTCTTTTTCCAAAGTTACTTTCATATGCACTAGCTATATTTCATATCTCAAAATATCTGTTCACATTGCCAACTATTTCTCTCAGATATCATGGGATAATCCAATTTCTTCTTGTTCCTCAACTGTTTAATTTTCTCTCTAACTTATTTGCTCTGAATTTAAAGATCAGTTATTTAACTTACTAAAGAAACAATATAATATTGGTTAAAAGAGAAGTAAATTATCATTAACATGACTTTAACATTTTATTACCAACTAAAGCCATAGAAAACAAAGATAAATTTATATTTGGATACCTAAAAACTGCAGATTTTTATGTGAAGAAGTGGTTTTCTCTTTTGTTTGGAATTTTCCGATTTTTACATTTGTTTTTATTTTTTCTGAGTCTAATGTCCAGACATTATATTATGTCTCCCCTCACTCTTTTTTATGGCAAATTTTTTGGGGTTCAGTAATAAGAACTAAGAATCTTTTGATTTCTTTTTGGTTTGACATAAGCTCTTTAAAAAGTATTACCTTAATTTTATTGAAATAATTAAGATTTACTTACAATGGCATTGCCTTCAATTGTCAGTTTTAGTTTTATTCAAGAATCAGATTATAGGTGCTTGGAAGTTACATGACTAAGCAACAACTGCTTTTGCATTTTCAGCATTATATAATTGTAAAATATTCATTTTACTTATTCAAATGTCATGCTTGTTTTTGTCAGGAGGGCCAGTGGATTTTATTGTTGAACCAAAGCCATTCAATCATATTTAATGAAAATGTGAAAGGTGGTCTCTGTTTTATAATGGTTGCCAAAATAAGATTACTCAAAATTGCATAAGACATCTAATTATTTATTTCTTCAAGTTTGCTAAGTGAAAACTTCAATTCATTAATTTTTATTTTACACTGGTAGCAAAGCCTCTTAACATTTTCCAGATATGAGTTAGAGCTAATCTTTTCAAGCATTTTGGTTGTTGAAATAAGAATTTCTGTGAAATCTTTCACCTTAGAAACTCCTATGAGAGAATTATGAAAGTTCAGAGGTTAAAATTAGTTATTTATGATTTAGATAACATATTAGCAAATTTTACTTTGTTTTGATTTTTTAAAAATTCCTCTGTAATTACTTTGTACCACATTGTTTTCCCTAATGTTTTCAAATTACTTTTAGATCACCTTAAAGACTCTTTGGTCATTTACGTGTAATAATTACCTGAGTACATTTTAATATTTCCATAAATAAGAAAACGGAAATACAGTCAGCCTTGCTGCCATCTTTCCCTGAATGTAGAGTAGCAGTTATATTACTATGTAAAAGTAACATAGCACTGAGGTAATATTTTGGAGATGATGGTGCTTAGAAACTCATAATCTCCCACTGATCATTTGTATGTCTAATTACATTTCATGCTTTTTTGTGTATTTGCATTCGCCTTGTGTTTTGGTGTTTGTTAAAATGTTTATTCCATTTTTCAGGTTACTCCTTTTACGGGTCAGTTTCTGAATGACAGAGAGACTCCTAAGTATTGACTTCAACAAAACCTAAGCACGAGAAGAGAGGGACTCCGCTGCTCAGGGATATTTTCCATTTGTAATTAGGCTAATCCTTCCCTCTGTCTTGAAACAGCACCTGGATGGCCCCTGCATAGCTTCTTTCCCTCAAGACTCAGGATTTTTTAGCTCTTTTATTTGAATAAATTATTCAGTCAAACATGGGGAAACAGTACAGGACATATTTGATTCCCAGGGCCTGAAACATGAACCTGATCTCTAGAGTCCTAGTAACTGGAAAATGGGGTTTTAAGAAAGCCATCAAATTAGACATCTAGGTGTTTCTTTCCCTATTTTAGATGGAGATGTAACAGTTAACTTTGAAAATTCAAACGGGCACATGATACCCATCGGAGAGGAACCTACCCGAGAGGAAAATGTAGTAAAATCTGAAGAAGGTAATGGCTCTGTAGCTGGAAAAGCACCACTTCTGGAGGAAAAGGCAGAAGATAAGAAAGGTAAAATCAAGAGAAACCCCTTATTCTTCTACTTCAACACAGCTCAGTGTCAAGATTCAGGTCTTAGGTACCAAATGGTGACTTAAGACCAGTATAGAAGTGATTTGCAAACACAAAGAGGAGGGAAATGATAACTAGCAAAGAGAAATTGGATGATCTTTTTTTTTCAGGTAGATGCATCTGTTGTATAAGCACATCATTTAATTTTTTTACCAAAGAGGGCTAATTAATGGTAAGAATCAGAAAGGTGAGCCCTTCAATCACTGGAGATGTCTGGAAACATTATCTTTTCCTCAGGAGCTTTCTCTTAGTATCTTCTTTTAAAGAAAAATTAAAAATGTCAGCAGATAGAACATCTTTCTCTGCTGATTAAAAGTGGCCACTGTGAGCAGCTCAGCATGGACGAACAAATATTAAATAAGGTGGCTTTCTGAGCCCAGCACTGTCTCTTCCGCAGGGGGAGCTTAGCTGGTGGCATCCACACACCCAAAAGTGAGGGTTCAAGTCCAGGTTCTAGACATTTGTGAAAAAGACCCAGGAAAAGTTCCCAGAGATGCTGGGAATTTGGGCTGCTGGACTGGCCATCGTCTGCACCATGATTTGTCTGTGCAACTGGAAATTTCAAAATATGCCAGAGGCAATTATGCCATTCCCTGAAGGCTTCCTTAGAGACCAAGGTTTCTAGAGTGAATGATATGCTATGGTAGATTGCATAACTGCACAATACATGCTAATGAGGGGCCACAAGGACATTTATAAGTTCATGGTCACTGATTGTTACATCTTCATACCATGGCTATCACAGTGTAAGAACCTTCAAGCCTCTTACCTCTGCAAACCTGAACTGAAACTCCCACAAAGTAAGGAGTGGTTGATAGATTCTAGATGATTCCATAGAAATGAATCTTCAGGAACTAAGCTATTTCCTGTTCCATAATGTATATGCCTCTGAGTTGGATGGCAAAAATTTGTCAAACCATTTGGGTTCTGTAGTCATTCTGAGAGCTCTAAGAAACTGCTGGAAGCAGAATTCCCTTCCTCTGTTCTTGATCCAAATCCTTCAAAGACAAAAGAAACAAAAGAGCATTTTATAGACATTATAACTTAAAATCATCTACTCTGGAAGTCCATAACTCCTTCTTATTGGCACGTAAATTAGCCTTTAAAATTTTTAGAAGCCTCTCTTAATAATTTTTTGGAAGTTAATTACTTGGCTTTATTTAATATTACGTATATATCATGAAGCTTTACTTAATCTTGCTCCATTGAAGGACTCTGGCTAAGCTTATGAATACTGATTACAAGAAATTAACTAATATTTTAATGATACTATTCCTGGAACATAAAGAGACACACACCTAAATAGATTTTAAGAGGAATCAGTTTCAAGTATTAACACAAGTAGTGATTTCTTTATTTTTATTTTTATTTCTTTAGTCCAACTGTCCTGTCTCACCCAACTGTTAACTTTCAAATCCATCTGTGGCTTGTGTCTTGTACAGCCTTTTCACGTTCGAGAATCATATCCTTCATTATGTGGCAGTGCCATCTCTAGTGCTAGTCAGGTTCGTGTGGGGTATCAGTCAGTGAACTGGCCAGACTTCAAAGGAAGCATGTCTCTTATCAACCTAATAAAAAGTCGCTGACAGTTTTATGTTAATTAAACCAGCAGGTCTCGATGTTCTGAAGAGATGATGGCAGGCCTCATAGGCCCATGGATATTTGAGAGATATTTTTGTTTTCTTATTCTTTATTTAGAATTAGTACATTCAGTTCTTTCTGGTCAAATAAAGTCTAAGATAGCATCTCGCTTGGCTGCTCTGCACACGAGGAAGTGGAAATGCTCCACGTGCTGCCACACCGCTCATTAGACAGAGTCGCTTCACTCTCTCTGTGTGATGGGTACGCCTGCCAGGGCTACACCGAGAGTGAGGGGGAGCATCCAGTAAGGAAGCCACTTCCGGAGAGTAAGATGAATGTCACTCATAACTCACGTCACGCAGTATTATGTTAAATAGAAAATATCTTAGGAACAAAGTTGACCATTCATTTCTCTGGAAAAAGACCATTTAATTCTAAAAAAACACCCCTAAGATTCACTTTTACCCCTGCTTCTCTTCTGATCTCACTTCTTGTTTGAGCTCACTGCCATGCAAATCCACCGTCCCATGTCCTCAATTCACCCTTTATCTTGGGATGTAGTGCTGTTTCCTTTTACGTTAAATAAACGTATCCAGGAGCATTATTTCATCTATTAATTGGTTATAGTTGCAGAACTACGTTACTGGCCTTTAAAATCCCAGATGCTTTATCTCTTTTTAAGACAGTATGTCAGTACTTTAATGTTTGAAACATCAGTGTCATGGAAAACAAAATAAATGTCCAGTGGCCTTCACACTGCTCTTAGGTCCCACCTAAGATACATGAGTGTTACTGCAGCTCCCGAAGGCACCTGCCTCTGGGTACTGTGGTCTTCGGCCTCCTCTGCCCAGCCCTGGAGACTTTCCCTTTAAGGCCTTAAGGGCTCCTTGTCTCTTTTTAGTCTGTCTCAGCAACTGCCCTTAAACACAGAAGAGGCAGAAAAGCTGATCATCAATCTGTTATATATAGCTTGGCATAAAAGATAAGAAGTCTGAAAATTGTGTGATTTTCTTTCTACTGAGTTATTGTTGAGGAGATTCAACAAAGTAACACGTGACGTAATGTATTTGTTCCACACATAATAATGAAGGTCAGCCATATAAGTAAGACTCTATGGAGGGCCAGGAAGAGTAGTGAATGAGAAATAACCTTTGCTATCAAGCAATTCATGGCCTACAAGGAGACCAGCATGCAAACAGGCAATGGCAATACAAGATGCCAAGTACTCTGAAAGGCCGAGTGCAGCCAGCCAGGGGAGCTGGCAGCGGAGACCAGAACTGGTTTGTAGAGGAAGATATTTCTAAACTGTGATTTGCAGGAGACGAGAAGGAGGCAGTCAGTTGAAGGAGGAGAGGGGCAGAAATGCATTCTAGGCAAGATGAAGATGCGTGCAGTTCTCAGGTTTGCTCACAGTGTTATTGAACTAAGCTCTCCATGTGATGGAAGGAGCCAGACCTAGAAATATAGTGAACAGCTACCATCCAGACTGTCACATGAAATGCTATCGTTATCAAGCCAGAGTGCATAGGCAGCCCTTTCTTAACCTCCTCTTGAAAAGATAATACTCACAGAATTCATCAGTTTATGTCACGTCTTCAAATCGTAATAAAAAATGTAACTTGACTGAATTCATTACCTCCCAGATAAAAAGAAAGAGCTCGTTTTCTACTAATGTGTGTTGTTAATAACTAACTGCCAATTAGTCACCTTCATGGAATAGACATGTTTAAAGTATGTGCTTGATGGGATAGCAAAGGGAGTTTACAAGTTAGTCAGAAAAGCATACTGTGTGCGATTCCCTTAGGAATTGCCACAGAGTAAACATAAACACTGGCCATGTGGCAAACACACACCGACAATTGGTAGAGTTGTTCAGAAAAAGCAGGCATGGAGCATGCTTCCCCAGGAGCCGGCCAAGAATTTGCATGCAGGGTGTCCATTTTCAACACAGTAGGGACTGTCATTCCCAAATATCAACCATCTCCTACTTTCCATACCCAGAAGCTAGATTCTTTAGGGGTATAACTGTAGAATTTAAAACCCTAGGTAGAAAGAAAAAAAGATTCCTCAGTGATATGCCATAAAGTCAGAGGGGAAGATATGTGAGGATTTGTAGTGTGAAAGGGAATAAAAACAGCAGATTTCACAGTGCAGCTTGACTGGCATCACCATAGACACTATCACTGGGTTTGATCTCCGTGCATGGTATTATGCTAGGAGCAAATCTTACAGATAATAGTGTAAATAAGTATTTAAAGAATAGGCTTGTGTCCTGTGTCAAAAGACTGGAGTATCAGTGTCTGTATATGTTGTGTGTTAAAATATGTTAGATGTGCATTAACTTGTATGTTTTTTGACCTTGACTTTCGTGATTAAGTGGCTTTCTGGTTCAGACCAGGTAGGTTAGGAGAGTTACTACTTCGTTGGGGAGACAGATGTACAAACAGAAAGGCAAACATAGAAAGTAGCCTCTGATAAATGTTGAATCAATAGCTACAATTAAGATCAGATGCAGGGGAGGTCAACTTGGGCTCCAGTGACTGGGGCAGGTTTGTTTCATGGCTGAGAGAGAATAAAAGAAAAGATTTACTGATTACCTACCATAATTTAAATCATTTTATGGTGGTTATATATGTGAACTTATGGGGATATAGCCTGAGAAACAAAATAAAGGAAATAATAAAATGTGATGCATTCTAATTTTAAAACCCTTTCTTCATTCAATAATTCAATAATGGGAGAATATATCCAGTGAAGGCTTAGTCTTGTCTTAACACTGTCTTATTTTTTTTTTTAATTGTGCTTCATTTTTAAAGAAATGCTGCTTAGCTCTTTGGACCAGAACTGTATTTTAACTTATTTTAATTACAATCAGCCAGTGTTAGGATAAATACATATAAGACTATACAAATGAACATTCAACCTTCCCACTGTCAGTAATGAGAGACTGATACTGTTTCTCTTCCAGTTAAGTTAAACCTTGTGAGAGGTTTCTGTACTTAGGTGTGAATTTTTTAAAAACTGAATTTTAACTATTGTCTTTTCAAGTTTACATTACAAAACAAGTTTGATTTTCGAGGGGATTCTCCACCCTCTGTACCTGTCATCGTGACGCTGTTTGAGAAGGTCAGAGGAAGTTATTGCAAAACAGGAAGTTGCCCCCACTGCACTGGGAGAGCTTGAGAAAATTTTAATAGTAGAAAAGAGTTTATCCTCAGTGCATTGTGTTTCCTGTAAAAGATTCTGCAGTCTCCCTTAGCGTAAAAAATTCCTGATTTTTGACCACAATGGGAAAAAGCACAAATCTCTTAATGGGCTTTGAATTCTCAGAGAAAGTCCACTGGTAGAGGGGACAAAAGTAACTTTGAGTCCATAGTCCTTGCTGTATGGTCAGTCCTCACCCCATGGAGGTGTGTATAATACGCTCATCTGCCACTCCTGGGGCCCTTCAGTTTTGTTTAATTCAGTGTAGCACTCACGTCCTTGCCATCATCCAGCAACCACCAGTTCAAGTCTGGCGTCGGCTCCTGATGGTGGACATTTACATCATCGTCACCATAACTTCATCAACCCTGTCATATCACAGGAGTGATCGGTGCACCCAGACAACACACCCATGTGGCTTTCAGCCTTTGTTTTTACCCCAAATTTGGTTCTCTCTCTGGTGCAGAGCTCCACACTGGTTCCCAAGGGCCAGGCAGCCGCTTGTTTGTATCACTGTCACCGTGTGTCTCGCTCCTCCTGTGTATATAGTGTGTGTCTGTATCAGTCTGCTTCTGTTCACTTTCTCATTTGTAGAGAACACTGAAAACCACTCTGAAACACCGGCAGCTCCTGCTCCACCTCCTTCAACTCTTCCTAAGCCTAAACCCAAACCTAAACCCAAAAAAACACCTGTGCTTCCAAAAGGGGCTGCTGCTGGGGCCAGCCCCAAGGGTGATGAAGTGCCTCCTATTAAAAAAAATACCAGGGCTCCTGGTAAGCAAGCCCCCGTCCCTCCACCCAAGCCAGCAAGCCGAAACACGACCCGAGAGGCTGGTGAGTATGCCCCTGGGGGGTTGAGTCTAGGGGTGCTCTACTTTGGGGTGGGGCTAATTGCTTCTTCTAGGAATGATGTCTGGTGTCAAGATGTAACACCAGTGAATTCAGCTTTGACACGGAGAATGCCCAGGAGATTCTTTTGTTGGTATCTCTAACAAAGGAAAGTCACCGAGTTGATTAGCTGACCTCATCAGTTTGGGGTGAATAGACCTCTTTCATCCTGAATATTCGCTATCTGCACAAGGACCAGTAGAAGGAAACGGAGTCGGGTGCCTGATGAGTGTCGATGATCTGCTGTGACATTATCTAGACAGCAACTGGCCTTCCGCCTATTTAAGTCTACGGGTGGCTTTTGGGCTTTGATTTTCTTTCAAAATGTCTTAAGTTTTCACATAAGAATATGACACTTGTATCTTTGCCCAGATACCTAGTCAAAAAGGCACCTGTCACCTGCTTCAGCTCCACCTTGCCACTCTATCCAATGACACCTGTTTCAGCAGAGTTGAAAGTTATGTACTCATTGCTCACCCCACCCCCTGCAAACAGTGAAAAAGACTTCAACTTGTTATAAGGAAAAGCAGCCTAGTGGTTGGTTACAAGTCACTATTGCAAATTGCCAGGGAGATGTTTTGGTGACTTACAATAACTGTAATTAATATATATCCAGTTTTCCTTTCAAGTCAGATATGCTTAACCCAAGTAGAGCTTTCATTCTTCTAGTGAAGTGGAATGAAGAAGCCTACCGTGCCATCCAGCTTTTAAAGGACATTAGTCAGAGCATACATGCTGGGTGGCTTCCATGCATGAAAATTCTCCTGTCTTATAACAAACCTTGTCTTCCCTAAAGAAAGCAGCAGCTTTTTCACAGTTGCCTTGGTATTGATCTTTTTCATATCTGAAGTGCTCAAATTCAGAGAATGGCTTTGTGGACAGTGTGATAGACCTCTGAATGTAAATAGATGTTTCTCTCCCTGTGTTTCTCTCTTCTGCCTTTGATCTTGAGTGTCTAGGTCTCTTCTGATAAGGTCTAAAGTGAAATGTCTCAGAATGTTGTGTAAGCAGTGCCCTGGGGCCATTTTCCTTGGCAGAGACCAACTGCCCTCAACGTGTCATCGTCCATTCTCGTTGGTGTCTGTATTTTTTCCCAAACTGCCTCGTACACCCTAGGATCAGTGCTTGAAGTGAGGCAGGCTCTGATCCACTTCTTAAAGAAAAGCCTCCAAGCTGTCACCCTGTCCTTTGGAATTAAGACGCTGCCTTGCACACTTTCCTACTTCTTCATGCCCCACATGGTAGCAGCTCACTGTTGACTCAGTCTTGCTTCTCTCACAGGAAGACTGATTAAGCCAGGGCAGGGGACAGCTTCCGTAAAAGATTTTTGAGTAATTTACAGATATTTGAAGATTTATATATAGACTCATGATGTTCCTAAGAGAATAGTACAAGCCTGGTATCCATTATATTGAAAGAGTCCCGACTGGTCCACAGTGTATATAAGAATGTTGCTACCACAGAGAAACAGGGCCTGCATTGTAGTTTACCAACAAGCTTTCATACCAGGATCCTCTCATCAGATGCTGATAACGCTCCATCAGAATCCAACTGATATTCCTTTTGTAACCAAACCAATATAACTATCTGCATGGGAACATTTCATTTGAGTAATGATAACCTTCTAGAGAAGTTACTTCAAATGCAGCTCTTGATTTTCAGTCAGATGTTTTAAGTTCTTTTAAAAAGCTATTCCTTTAGATTCTTCTTCTATTACTTAATTAGTATAGAACTCCAGATAACCAGATATCTGTTTGGCATGTTCAGCTGATTTGCCAGTGAAGTAAGGCACAATCTATAATATTTCTTTCTCATCCTGTATTATGCCCTGTATGAGTACTTACCTGAGAAGAGGTGGCTTCTCTTTAGTCATGGTCTTAATTCAAGGTGACTCAACCTACATGGTTGATTTCAGCAAACTCCCATCATGTTAAAAGATACTTAAAAACTATAATAACATGGCTTTAATTCACATTCCAGGCTTTTAAAAAAACTGTCTTTTTCCTAAAGCAATGCTAAAGCTAACCTTGCTGTCAGAATAGAATTTTCTTTTTTAAAAAAATAATTAGAATTGATATGTGGAAGAGATTCTGTTCAATTTATCTGAGAAAGTAATTGAACATGTTTAGACATAAAATTCTTAGCATTTTTGTTGTGAAAAAATAAATTTAGAATGGGCTTAAACTGTAAGAATATGCTTAATACGTTTATCTTATAAAACAAGTGAAGATTGTTAACTTTAAAAAAATGGTGCTAATGCCATCTGGCCAGCCACAGGCAATCTGTTTCTAGAACCAGAGTTTATAAAGATAAAACTATGAGAAGAAAAGTAATATTGAGAGGCCCAAACTTGGGGTAGGGGGATTCCAGTTATTGTGTAATAAAACTCTAAGCCATAGAGACTTCTTTTAAGCCTGGATATTGTCACAAAATGAGACTGACTTCTTGTCATATATCAAAGTTAATGAAATGTAACATCTTATTGCCTGCCTATTCCTTATTTCTTCTTCATCTCTCAACCCCCTAAAGTTATTACTGTAGTAGACTTACAGTTATGTCTGCATGCCTTGTAGATTGGCTTCATCTCACTCACAAGATATTTTCTAATAGCTCTGTGAAGCTAGTTAAACCCCTCATGAAAAAGAAGAGATGGACAGCACTGTGACAGAAGCAGTAGTGAGGAGGAAATTTTAGGTCATGCAGATCATTTAACAAAAGTGTACTCTCATGGGAGTGTAAAGTTATTTCCTATGATGATCTAAAGAAAAGGGGAGCTAGCTTTTACTTTTCCTGAGAATGATTTGGCTGAAAGCAGCCCTACCCAGAAATAGGCAAATATACCACTGCCATCTTCTGAAAAAGACTCTCCAGGAACATGAGCAGCTGTCAGAAGTATCTGAGAATGATACTCTTTCCCTCCAAATTATTCAAATTGTACCCATTTAGACTTTTTTTTTTTTTTTTTTTTTGTAGAAGAGAATTTTTCCTGCCTTTTGATGTTTTGAAGGGGACTTGTCTTTTATATGCGGCCATCTGTTTTCACTCTGCCCTGTAGCCACTGCAGATGGAGGTAGAGGCCAGCTTGGCAAGCTGTTCTCTCTGGAGCCATGGGGAGAGCTGGTTTGGGGTTTATTCTTTTAGCAATAAGATGAGTCAATTTGTTTTGGGCCCAGAAGGGCGCTGGTGGTACATACTCCACCTCTTCTGAATGTGGGCCTCTCCATTTCCAGGAAGACATCATAGAACTCGTGTAACTTGTGATGAACCCAACCTTATATTATTTCCACGTAGCTACCGGTGTTTGTCCTCTACACGAGATGATGTCCCTTCTCTGGAGCTTATAGGGTTTTTTTTCGGGTAACCCAGAGGTGCTAAGGATCAACCTTTGGCTAAAGTCAGGAGGGAGAAGACAGGACTCTTGTCCCTTAGAGTTTTGTCTCAAGCATCACTTGTTCCCTCCTAGAGTAGAGGCAGGGAGGTGGCAGAAACCAAAAGCATTATTATTATTGGCCTATTTTATTTATTTAACACATTTAAAAAATATTTAAGGGAACATTGTCATTGACGATAGCAATTCAGTTTATTTTGTAAGTGTTGTCTTCTTTGACTTTTCATGCAAAATCTCTCTGTTTTAGCTGGTTCCTCTCATTCAAAAAAAACAACTGGCTCCAAAGCATCAGCTTCACCATCTACTTCCTCCACCTCGCCTCATCCCAAAGCTTCAAAGGAGACAGTTTCTAACAAAACAGGCCCCGTGGGAATCACGAAGGGCAAGAAAAAAACTGGCAAGCAGCCAGCATCTCGACTGTCCTCAGATGCAACCACTTCTGGCATGTCCGAGACTTTGGAGACCAGGGTGGAGAGTCTCAAAACTGAGCAGACTGTCCTTGGGACCGAGGAGCTAACCACAGGCAAATCCAAGTCTGCAGTTCCTCCACACCCTGTGGCCCCTCCCCCTTCTCCTCCCAACCCTCCTCTAGCTCCGGAGGAGAGTGCCTTAGACACTCCTGTTGTCCTGGTCAGCAATGGAGCCGACCTGGCCATCCCCACCTTAGACCCAAGTCAGCTTCTCTGGACTGAAGAGCCGACACACAGAACCACTGTCCACTCAGGCACTGGCTTGAGTGTTAGCAGAGAAAATGCAAAATGGTGAGTCGGGGTCCAAACCCCATATTCCCTCTGCGTTCCCTATGAAATGGGTCCTATTGATCACTCAATTGCTCTGTTGGAAATAAAGGAAACTGCTTTGCTTTTTATAATTTAATCTAGTGATTGTTAGATAAATACACATGTCATCCAACCCTTGGTTTTTTCATAGCCCTGCCCCTGGAAATGCCATGGGCTACTGGAGACAGTGACATCAGTACTACAGGTAGATACCACTTCCGATCCATGGCTTCCAAGTACATTTAGAGCCTGCTTCATCCCTGCTCAACAGTCTTTTCCCTAGATAGCTGCTTCTCTTTCCTTATAGTGGTTATTCTAAATCTTTACCGCTTGTGTCCAGATTGCTCACCCACTCCTGCCTGCCTTCATTTCACTAAGTTATTCAGCCTTCCCCGCTTCTCCAAGAAAACAAAGACCATCAGGAAAGAGCTATTTCAAATTCCAGCTCCTTTTCCTCTAATCTCAGAGACACTTCTTTCTGGCTTCCTTAATTTCCCCACCCAGTTCCAGTGTTACCTCCCCTGAGAAGCCTTTCAGTGGGCATCTAGACAGAATTGGTTATTGCATCTATTATACTCCGACAGCTCTTTTTCCTACCTGGGGGACAGGACTAGCCAATGTGTTTTATTTGCCTCTATATTCCCAGCAACCAATACAGAAGTTGGTATGCCACAGGCATGCCATCATCTAGTTGTCCAAGCTAAAAACCTGTAATTCATCCTAGGGTCTTCATGCTCCATTGTTCCCTGCATCTAATCATTCATAAAGTCCTATAAATTTTCTACGTAAAGAGAAACAAGCCATGTAGCTCACCTGTCCCACAGGTATGAAGGGACAGCTGTCAGAATATGGTAGACGTAACCAGTTGTGTCTAGGGAAGGCTTAGATCCAGCCTCTTCTGTTTCTAAGAATAAAACCAAATTCATTCTTCAGATCATTTAATTGAATATTTCCTCTTCCAAAAAAGTTTTTGTCATATTAGACTTAAAAATTTTTAGTACATTAATTAAGTTGGTTTGGATCAAGAGACTAAAATATCAACTTTAATTATTGAATTGCTGATAATAACCATCTATTGAATACTTTTTTAATGTCAGGAACTGTCAGTTATTTAATTCACATGAGTTTCCCTGAAATATTAGTAAATGAGAAAACGGATGCTGAGAGAGGTAAAGCAGTTTGCCTGAGATAACCCAGTTACTAAGTGGCAGGGCTGGAATGCAGACCCAGAGCTGCCCACCAAATTCCATGTTCTTTTAAGTAATTTTGTAAGTTTCCAAAGTAGTTGCTCCCACTTCTTCTGTTGTTTCTTTTGTATTTGTTTCTTGGTTTTCTTTGTTTGTTTGTTTTTATCACCTTGGGTACCATCATCCAAAGGAAAGCCAAGGAAAGATAAATAAATGCTAAATTGCAAATTATTTGGTTAATACTATGGGAAAAGAAGACATTTAAATAAAGGGTTATGGTATCCCCAGGACTTCCAGTGCATAGCAAATGTCTTCATTTATTTATAGTGACTATTTTTTTCCGCCATTGCAATCAGTTCCCACCTTGAAACTCAAACAGTTTCTTTCAGTGTATATTTTTGCTTGCCCTCTGTGTGCCAGTCACTGTACTAAGCACCAAAGATATGAAAGTGGGCAACATGTTATAGTTAACATTAGTTTTTACCAAGGTCTCACATGTCCCCCATGCCCAGGAAGTGTAAGTGTCTTGAATACAGGATAATAGAGTGAGTAGATGGGTTTGTCGTTGAATATACTAAAGAACGAGGTGCAACATATAAAATGATTCCTTAGGTGGTCTTAAGCCCTGAGAGCCTGTATCCAAAGTGACCTGACTCTGCCTCGTCCACTTCCACAAACATTTCGGGAGAACGCTATGTTGTGCTAGGCTCCGTGCTGCATGCTGAGGGCTTAATACCCATCTTCAGCCCAAGTACGTGCAAGATTGTCAGACAAAAGAGCTGAGCATCTGTTCTCCATTTCCACTGGCACTGTGATCAGAGAACAAGCTGAGGACATGATTAGACATCGAGGTATTTATAATAGATTTTCCTGTCAGGGTAACTACCATGCTTTCCTAGAAGAGGGCATGGAGATTTTTTTTTTCTCTGTATATTCTGCAAAATATAAAAACTTAAATTGCTTTTCATCCCGCAGGGGTGGTTTGTGTTTGCTCTTGAGTTAATGAGGCTGGAATAAGTAGTCTCTCAAATTCCCTTCCAAATTCTTTCTTCTGTTTTTAAGTGGATATTTGAATTAGAATTTCTGGCTCTTAGTCACTCGCTTTACTTAGAACTCTCCCGCAGTTAAGTTTAGTCAACGAATGTGTGAAAATCCTGTCATCTTATGAAGAGGCTCTGTTTGGAATACAAATATCAAAACTTTAAAGGAGACAAGTGTCCATGTGCAAAAATATCTCCCTCTATTCACATATTATGTGGTAGTAGCTATTTGGTAGATTTCTATTCATTGGCAGCTTTATCATTAATGTGTGTGTCTGCTACAATTTAAGGCAGAAACTAATAAGCCCATCTGGAGCTCATATCCAAAAGGGACTTGACTCTGTGTAGTCCCTTTCTACAAACTTTGATGGAGTGCACTGTATTGTCCAGGATGCCCTGGAACCTTAGAGAGAGACGTGTAAGAGCCAAGTTATGAATTAATCGATACAAATTTGAAGTATAATATTTAACATTAAATATAACCCATAATATAATAATATATCTCATGAAGTAAAAATAAAATACAGTGTAACATTTAACAGGTAGACTTAAGAGTCTTAAGTCTGGGTTCTCCTGGACTTGGCGCTCACAGCTGGGCAACTCACTCATACATAGCCTTCCTGGCTTCCACAGACTATAAATTATCTGCCTTCCTTTTACTATAGGACAGTTGTAAGTGTGTGCAGAAGTCTTTGAAAACTTCAAAACATTATAAAATACAAATGATGTGATTAAAATAATAATTGATAACATAATAGATCAGTGAGCCATGACATGTACAGATACCAGGGCTCAACTGTGAAGGATCTTTTCTTCTGCTCTTCCGAATGTGTTACTCATCGGCCTGTCTTCTGCACGTGCTGTGGTCACGCCCGGTGGCAAACTACAAACAAGAATGGCCTCTAGTGGCAATGGACTAGAAATCCAGAATGGGAAAAAGTTTCCCGTAAAATAGATCTCCTCTCATTTAAAGTGAGATTTCACACTGTGAAAAACATATGATGGTTCCTCAGAAAATTAAATATGGAATTACCACATGATCCTGCAAATTCCACTTCTCTGTATGTTGCCCCCCCCCAAAAAAAAATGAAAACGTATGCTTGAACAGATATTTGTACATTTATCTTCATCGGAGCATTATTCACAATAACTAAATAGTAGAAACAGCCCAAATATCTTTCAACTGATGAGTGGATAAACAAAATGTGGCTTCTGTATACAGTGGAATATTATTCAGCCTTAAAAAGGAAAGACCTTCTGGCACATACTATAACATAGATGAACCCTGAAGACATGCTAAGTGAAGTAGGTCAGACACAAAAAGTCAAAGGTATGATTTCACTTATATGAAGCTGTTAGAATAGTAAAATTTCTAGAGACAGAAAGCAGAGTCGTAGCTGCCTGGGGCCAGGGGAGGGCAGATGGGGAGTTGCTGTTTAATGGGTCTAGAGTTTGGGGAAGATAAATGGATGGTGGTGATGGTTGCACAACAATGTGAATATACTTAATGCCACTGAACTATACACTTACTAATGATTCAAATGGTAACTTTTATGTATATTTTCTACAATAAAAAGTAAATTTTCATATTTCTCCCTTTGAAAACAAGAGTTTTGGGCTGTTGGATTTTTCTAACATGTGAAAGAAAATTTTGAGAGCATTTGGGCTTATAACCACAAAGTAGAATTTTCAATACCTCAGATTCTGACAAAATTTACCTGTTTTTATTATACAAAGAACTGGTTTGAGGCTTTTTTTAGAGTGTGAGCACAGCAAGCACGTGTTTCGCACTAAACGGCCTTTGGGAAGTGTGACATCCAAATTTGGATTCTATTTATATCGGAAAGTGGTTTGAGGATCTTCTGTATCATAAAATGAACATTATATTGTCTTCGATATGATACACTTTTTATGTAATGTATATTTTTTTATTCTCGTTTGTGACAATGGGCAAGCTTTGTATATGTGTGGTAACCTTAAACCAGACTCAAGCTACACAGTGGAACATGATCACACCCATCACACATCACCTTTCTTCTAAAGAGTCTATTCAACACTCACATTTTCTATCTGACATTGCTAATATCATCCTGTGACACAAGGGTTCACAAGTGCAGAACCTAAGTGCAGAGAGGATACGTGACTTTTACTGTTCACTCATTGGCTCTGAGGAAAATAGGATTAATTCATAGATCAATTAAAGAAGATATACTTTGCTATGTCACTCCCCTCTTAGGTGTTGGGCTGCAAGACACTATGCGTCGTGCTTGTCCGGGAACTTTGGCGGCTGGGGAGGCAGACGGGTGAATGGTGGCTGGGGTGCAGTGTTCTGAGTGCTCCACTGGGGTTTTCTTCAGATCGCCATGGGAGTGGGGAGATGGGATGAGGAACTAGGCTGAAGGCCAGGGACAGATTCCTGAAGGAGCTAAAGCTTTCACTGAGACTTGAAGGATAAATGGGATTCACAGGTCAAAGAAAAAGTACAAAGTCAGATATCCAGGAGCTTCTAGTCCGTTTTTCTTTCCACTGAACCCTCTTTGCTACACAAAAATAAATTCACAAAATATAGTTTTACTATATCCACGTACTAAATATATCAGATACCACCCAGTCAATCCTTTTCATTTATAGATGAAGACTCTGCAACAAAAAAATAAATAACACACAACATTCTTCCATTTCAGTGTCTTAGCTGGCCAGGGTCTGCTTTCTCCTTTCGGCAGCCTGAAGGCCACTCATGAAACTAGCATTCCTTTTCATGGTGATGGTGTTGTCCCCCAGGGTTGCCCCAACCTTCACACTACCCCCGTGTTTCTGTGCCTTTCACAGTGTCACAACCAAAGACGAGCTGGGAAAGGCAGCACCTCAGCTACTGGCTCCCGGGCTGATGGGAGAATCCTTAGAATCCTTCAGTGCCTCGGAGGACGAGGGCCAAAGAGAGTACCGGGCCAATGACTCCGACTCCGATGGGCCCATCTTGTACACCGATGACGATGACTACGAAGAGGATGAGGACGAAGATGGTGGTGGAGAAAGTAAGGCTTCTTTCCAAGCGGTAGAAAGGAAAGTGGGCGGGGTGGGGGGGTGGACAGAATCAGCTGCATTTTCTAAAGAACAAAAGCTTCGTCAGGAACAGGACATCTGGTGTTCCCTTTTCTCTCACAGTCTCTTCTCATACACTTTTCTTGGAAATGTGTCTATCTCAAGGTTTAGCTTTTGACGACAGGTCTTTCTAAAAGATGGGTCTGTAGGGTGGAGGCAGGGGACAGGTCTTCATTCCTGAAGCCAGTATGCAAATTTATATTTGTACAAAGGCTGAAGCTTTCTAATTATGGAGTTTTTTTCTCAGAATGAAGAGAGCTGGCTCTTCCCCCCAGGCCTTTCTTGAATAAAGCTCATCAGTGCAGGATTCCCTGGATTACTCACTGGAGATGTTTGAGGGTTTCACTTATTTTTTTTTTTTTATGCTGGGCTTTAAAGAGAGGGCAGGGAAGAATGAGTCAGGAATGACAAATACCTTTTAAGAATTAAAAACAATCACTCATCCACAGTAAGTGAGATGTATGCCTTCTAGGAAAGAAGGAAAGGAAAATGGATAAAGCCAACCATTTATGTGTCACTTATGGAACTGGAAAGTACAATGTTTTAAAAATCTTCTCAGCAGGATGACTTGGGAGAGAGATATTCTCTGTGGAACTTAATTGATAGAGTATGGAAAGTTATTAGTATATTAATGATTAAATGTCAGTTTTTCAAACTCCTAGTTCATACTGAACAACAACCAAAAGATCATTATTATTCATCTGGTATTAACTGTCTTCTGTGGAGATGTCAGGGATTCTTGGGTAATGTAAGATTAAAACAGTAGCAAAGGCGGACTTTTGCCAATGTGGTTTTTGAGTAGAAGAAAAGAGAAAACCAGGATGTACTGTACTATGTAAGTAAAGAGACTAAGTTTTTAAGACTTCAATAAAAGCAAGAAAATGCATTATGCAATCAGTAATTTCCACAACATGCCATCTCAGCAAAATAAACTTCAAATATCACTTTACAAATGATGAGGTGACACTTGCAAATTTTTCATGGCACCCCAACATTTTTAAAAATAGTTCTCTAGTTTTTCAAAATAAACTACATCCAACTAAAAACAGTTTCTTTCCTTAAGTTAATTAAAATTCCGCTCTTGCATGTGGACAAAGAATTGGGTCTGGGCTCCTTTTAATGTCCATGCCATCTGCAGCCTGAGTGCTGCTTGCTTAAAAGCCTCTTTCTCTGTATTTCTGCCTGTTCTGATCCTCAGGTGCTTTGGCAAGTAAAATCCGACGAAGGGATACTCTTGCTATCAAACTTGGCAACAGACCATCTAAGAAAGAGTTAGAGGACAAAAACATCTTACAGCGTACTTCTGAAGAAGAGAGGCAGGAAATCCGACAACAAATCGGAACCAAGCTCGTCAGGTAATTGCTGAAATTACGGTACAGCACCGACTAATGCATACTTTCCCTCCTGCAGTTTCCCACATGAAGTCATTGTGACTTCCTTGTGTAAGGGCCCACTTGGCCTAACTGGTCCTTTAAAGTGGATCCTGGATGGCGAAGCACTCAGAGACTCTGCCTTTTGGTAACTAGTCAGTGGCTTGGAGTTTGCTAAAGCCTAATCCAGATATTGACAAAGGTTTTCTATAAAGGACCAGTTGGTAAATATTTTAGGCTTTGCTGGCCAGAAGGTCTGTGTTGCAGCTACTCAACTGTGTTATTGTAACATCAGAGCAGCCGTAAACAATTCATAAACAAATGAATAAGATGTTACTCATCAAAACAGGCGATAAGCCTAATTTATGGCCTCACTGACACTCCTGTCATTTCCAAGGGGTTCTGCCCTATAGGTTATGATATCATAAAAATATTAGGTTCAGTGGTCAGCTCCATCCAAGTCAGGTAACCATAGCCCCCATGTCAAAACTGGCCCCTTTTAACTTTAAATAAATAGACATCTCACTTCTCTTCCTGCCTCCAGCCATTGTAGGATTTCTACTTTGGCCACTAGTGACTTTGGAGGTGTATTTGACTGGCAGTTTTAATAGAAGTGAGTGCTGAAGCTCTCATTTTTTATTCATTATCAGTTGAAGCATATTTAAGTATTAGTTACTTTGTTGACTTCTCTCATTCTGCATAAATTGGGAGACGGGCACAGTCTGGAACAGCAGAGCGGGCAGGAGGGAAGTCCTCTGCCTGCTTGGAAGTAGAAGACTTCTCTGCTGTGTGCCTGCAGGGTTGGCCCGCTGGGGCTCCAGGAGCCATTAATCTGTTTTACAGGTGGGCTAAGCCCAGGCTTGTGAGGGTTTAAATGAGCTGTTACATTGAAGGTACTTTAGTGCCTGGATTGTAGCAAGCACTTAATAGAATTAAATTTTTTTATTATTAATTTAAATTATTATATATCTCTTAAACTAGTAAAACGCTTTTAAAAATTAACCTAATGTTGGCAACTTTATGAGAAAATGAGACACGTATAGCAGATTGCTCTTATACAGTGTATCTGAAGAACAACTTAACAGTATGAAAAAAATTTTAAAGTAGTCTCTTTTTTTACATGATAATTCTGCTTGGGAAACTATACAAGAGGGAAATAATACAAAGGGGAAAAAAAACCCCTATATTTTACAAAAGTGTTTATTTTAAGCCATATATAGCATTGACAATTTAAAACCAACCAGACATTTAAAAATGAGACTGATGAAGAATGCTGAGAAAAGTTGACACCATGAAATAATCACAGAAGCGGTTGTCAAACTGTTTCATCAAAGATCACATACTTGGAGGCATATCGCAAGGAGGTGATAACTGGGCTTCCGTGGAGAAGTGTGCATGTGTGTGTTTTGGAGGCTGGATGAAAGGGGACTCCTTCACCCTAGGTCTACCCATCCAACCAGAGCAACACCTCTTCTGTCTGTTTTATATAAGGATTACACCCCAACCTCCCAAAGTTTGAGAGCCTCTGTGCACACATAAACTATATCTATAAAGAAATTTTAACAGAGCAGGGTTTTTAGTGTTATAAATATGTAAATTTGACTGAATTGCTTTCCTAAGAACATGACACATCTAGTCACTGTCATTCAAAGATAAATCACCCACAGATCTGCCTTAGAGTACCCCATGCCAAGTGAAAGAGACAGAATTATATATTGCATAATGGGGCCACGTGAAAATCACAAACTTCTAAGTCAGAAGAACTAGGTATGCATCATGGCTCCTGCATTCATTAGCATTTTATCTTTGGCAAGTGAATTAATCTCTCATCTCCTCACCTGTAAAATGGAAATTAGCCTGCTACCTTGATGAACTGTTCTGAGGATTCAAGATAAGGTAAGTTAAACACCTCGTACAGTACCTGGGACTTTAAAAGTGTGAACTAATGAGAGCTATGATTATTATCTTTATAACTGCTTTGTGGTCAGTGCTTTAATAGGTGTATGATCTATCCATAACCTCTGTATAGGGGCAAAGAACCAGGAGCCTTTAATTCTCAGTTGCAGGAAAGTTCAAATACCCACCTTCAAGGTGCTATTTTAAGCATTTGTGAGCTATCAGTAGTTGGAGAAGAGAAGATCATTCTAGAGGGAGGAAACTCCAAAAAAGGAGGAAGGATGATGTCCTTGGAGGACGCCATATTACAGATACATAGTACTACATACCTGGGTACACGATGGCACAAAATCTGGCTGGTATAGATGTTCTCTGGGTTCTTTTGTGGGCTCAATTACTCAAGTTCATTTCAAGGTAACTCTGATGAAGATCAAACTTTTAACAAAATGTTTAATGAGATATTTAAACTATCATTGATTTCAGTTCTTCCAACCATGTCTGTCACAGCAATAAAAATTGAGAATTGATAGTATCTATGTTAAAATTGCCTTTCATTATATTCGTTGAATTTGCAAAAACTCAGCCTATGTCCAGAGGAAGTTTTTGTCTGTGATTAACAACAAATAATAATGTACACAAGACCAATAATTAAGTTATTAAAGGGTTGTTAGAATAGTCAGCTCTTGTGTACAAATAGCTACTAACCACAAATGAACCTGGCTTGTCTTAATGGCAGATGGGAAGAGCCTATGTATTTCTAGATAACTATATATATTGGAAATTAATTTAGATCACAAAACCAGTATTTTATTTCCAAAACTCTGTGCTGTGTAGACTGATCATCTTCTGAGTTGATACAAACTCTCGAGCAGCAACCTTTTTTAGATCCTAATGACTCTATATCAACTAGAGAAAAAGCTAAGCTGTTTTAACAGAGCCCAGAAAGTGCAGTGGTCCAAACAGGCCCTTTCACAGGTCTATTTCTTTTTCACATAACAGTTTAGAGATAGGTGGATTATCCAGCATGGCTGGGGAGCATTGCTCCTTGTAGTCAGCTAGGCATCCAGGTTCCTTCTGTTGTTCTTCTGTCCCCATGGACACTCTCATCTGCATGATTCAGGCTGGCTCACATGACCATGTTTAAGTTCTGGTCTACAGTAGAAGGAAAGATAGAAAAGGAGACACACACTCCATCATTTTTAGGGTAGAAAGTGGCCTTTAGAAGCACCACTTCCACCCATATCCCATTGCAAGAATTTGGTCATATAGCCACACCTTATTGCTCGGGAGGCAGAAGTCTATAGCTGGGGGGCTACCACTAAAACATGGGGTTCTGTTTCTGCTTGGAAGAAGGGGGAATGGACAGTGGGGTAGTTGGCAGTCTTAGCCACAATCTCTAGTCTCCAAGCTAACAGAAAAGGCGGCTTTTAGTTTGTAGGTTTAAAATGGATTTTTGTTTCTCAAAACATGAAAAAATATAGCTTTGTTTGTTGTTTCATTTTATGTCTTCCACTAAGGGAGCCTTGTTTGTAACCTCCAGTATATCCTTTTTTTCATTATAGGAGACTTAGCCAGAGGCCCACCACTGAAGAACTAGAACAAAGAAACATCCTAAAACGTGAGTATCTTATACTATACAGGGATGCCTGTGTAACTACCACCAAGTTCCCTCTAGAAAATCTGTTTATTGGTAGGAAACCTTAACATATTTTTTTATTCAAAATGATTGAAATGGCCCATTTATATCACATGTCTATGTCATCATTTATAGAATTTAAAAAATAATTTCTTAAAGTTTGTATTTCATTTTATGGCTTCGAGCCTGATATCCTCCAGACCAGTCATGGATGTGACTGTTATTTTTAAGAAAGATGAAATATATTGCATGTATTCTTTCACCAAAACATGAAATACAATAAAATGCTCTAGTCTGCTTGCAAATACATGTCAAAGAAAAAAACCAGAGATTCCACAAAGAAATAAATCAAACATTTCTAAATGATGAATAATAATACAGATTGCTGCCAGGTTTAACAAATGACTGGATTTAAAACTATTATGGTAAAAGGAATTCTTCAATCCATTTCATTTTCCTCTGTTATGATAACTGCTTCCCTCTTGAGTTATTTCTATTTTGTCAGTACTTATGCAGTTCCCCATTCATTTTCCTACTTTATTTTCCCATTCTATATTTCCTTCTGTTTTCTTTGACTTTGCTTTTCACTCACGAGTCCAATCATATTAAAATTATTGAAGTTCATATGTTAAAGCTATCAAATTAATGGAAACACAACTTGTCATGCTATAGTTTATCAGTGTGGTTATTAACCACAGGGAATTAAGTCATGGATATTTTAAATTTGAGCCACTATAGTTTTCTATATTATTAACCCAGTTTCAAAAAAGCTTTTTGTTGTTTGAAATATCAAAAAAGCTGGGATGGGCAGAGCTCCAGATAGTACTGTAATAGTCATGAGCCACCAGCGTGCGGGAAATCTTTTTCAGCCAGGCTTTTTGAGTCAACTTGGCCTGTCTGGATGATCTCTGTTCTCCAATCTGAGTTGTTTTCTTTACTGAAGGAAAGAAGGGTTTTAATAGCATATTTATACTACAGTTGCTATTACTAAGGCAACCCAAGAATGAGTACTGGTCAGAGAAATTGCCAATCCATGAGATTTTTTCCTTGGAATGTTTTTTCTCTCTGTGTGTGTGTGTGTGTGTGTGTGTGTGTGTGTGTGTGTGAGAGAGAGAGAGAGAGAGAGAGAGAGAGAGAGAGAGAGAGAGAGAGACTGAGAGATTGAGAGAGAGAGAGAGAGAGAGAGAGAGAGAGAGACTGATTGAGAGAGAGAGAGAGAGCGCGCGCACGGGCATACTGGAATAGAGCCCAAGAAAGGACTTAAGTGATCATCAGTATGTACAAGAGCCATTTTGTAGAGGAAAAAAGTCATGGCTACAAAAGAAAAAAATGTTTAGCTTTCTAAAATAAGATGGTAGCAACATCTAATTTCAACAACAAACCAGAACCAAAAAGGTTCATGGCTTTTGATAATTGGTTCCTGGAAACTATCTGTTGAATTAACTTGTAGATAAACTCAAATGTATACCCTAAGCTCCTGAGACACAGATCTTGTTGGATGCCTGATGCAATACCTAGAAAAAAGGAAGAGTAAATTCTGGGTAATTCTTTCCTGCTCCTGTGAGACAAAGAGTACTAAACCACATTGGTGTTTGGTTTCTTTGAGGAACTGTTTCATAGATCTAGAAATTTGTCACACATTGATCTTAAGGGCTGTGTTGGCTTTACTACCCCATTTTCCTGGAGGTTCAGGAAAGAGTGAAACGCCAAAGTCAACTTCAGATTTGACTTTAGCCTTACTTACTTCCTTTTCTGTTTGTTTAAGCATACTTTTTTCTGGAAACAAGACATGTTTCCAGTCTGGAGAAGGTGATAACTGGCTTATGATCTCCTGACATAATATTGTATGGCTAAGGAAAGCAGAAAAGAGAACTGATGGAGGTCATCCAGAGCCTTCTGCAGAGCAGAGCCAGGGAGCTGAATGCTGTAGCTTATGACACTTTTTACTCGGGCCTCTTTGCCTCTGGGTTCTTCCACATAGATTGCTCTTGTTTGTGTGTGTGTTTCATCACCAGTTTTTGTTCAAAAGCAACATGATTGTCTATTTGAAGAGAAGTCTATGTGTGATATGATGTGATTTTTAAGGACGCTTTACTTTAACGAAGTTATCTTTTCTTGGCAAACTAAGGAAATTATTCACAGCATTAAATATTTAGCAATCCTCAAACCTAAGCCCGTTGCTAGTTTAATAAACATAAGTCAGATGGCAGTCAATGCTAATAGCTTTAATTGGAGACCACAGGACAAATTTTATTTCTTAGTATCATTCCCAGTACCACAGCCTACTTGATTCGTTCCTATTTTAGTGCATCTAGCATTTTAAAATACATATTAAGTTATATTTAGCCATGCATTTTAGAACCAGTTTCTTAAAATTGTTAAAATAGAAAGCAAGTTTAGGAGCTTGAAAGGTCAGCTTTTTCTTATCAGGAAAAGTGATGTAGATGGAACATCTTTTTCAGGACAGGGATAAAAGATAAGAATCCTCTCATTCTATTTAGCTGTGACTGTAATTCTAGCTATATCTTTTATAGGAGAAAAAAATGTATTAGGCTATAGAATTCTGCTTGTATTTTTCCCAACATTTTATTATGAAATGTTTGTTATTACGTTTTTAACCATAGAGAAAAGTTGAAAGAATTTCACAGTAAACACCCATATATAAACACCCATTTATATTCTACGATTATCATCTACTTTATCATATCTTGCTTCATCCCATATCTGTTCATCCATTGATTCATTTTTTGATCTATTTCAAAGTAGGTTTATAAATGTATTTTCATTTGTTAAAAACACTCATACAGAAACATGTAAAACAGCAAAAAGAGAAACCCACAAAAAATGTTTGGCCTTTTGAACCCCATTTTATCTGAATTGATGACTCAAGAACATAATACTCCAGTTGCTGAAATTTCAGTGCCTTTTCTACTTCTTATAGCTCATGCACCAAAAGCTCTGGACAACACTCTCTAGCTCGGCAGCGTTCCTGTAGGGTACACCCTGTTAAACCTCATGTATTGCTGTGTGTTTATGGCAAATGCTTCCTGTGGCTATTCTGAAATATCCGCCCCTCTCTGCTCTGATGAGAGTTATTGAGGGCAAGATTTGTCAATGAGCCACGTCATTTCCTTCGTGAACGTTCTCCCAGTCTTTTTAAAGTGGCCAGAAAAGTTTGCGTATAACTCCATAATTAGCCCTCAAATAAATCCCCCCCCAAAAAAACTCTGAATTTTTAAAAACTAGTTTAAGATATAACCTTGACTCTTTGTAAGAGATTTTTCAGTGAACAAGAAGAGCAGTCACGTTGGCTTCCCTCCACCCTCTTCCTCCAACTTCTTTAAAAGTACAATTTCTAATGTGGAAAATGTAAGGAAGTCATCATGTTAAGCTCCTGATGTTAAAAAAGAACTCCGAAATGGTAAAATTTATTTATTTTGCTCCCCTAACTGCAGTTGGCCCTTCTTTTTTAAAAAACATCACTGGCTGTCACCTAGATGTACAATATGCTTAATAAAGCAAAATTATCTAATATTCTCATCAAAGAAATGACATTTTATGTATTTCATGAAAACTGGAGAATTTGTTAGCTTTGAGTCTATTAGATATCCAATTTTTTGTCTTTTAAAAGTACCTTTAAAATGTAACATAATCACTATATAGGAAAAATTGTTTTAAGGATTATATTTTTCTTCTTATTAATATCATTATCTAAGGCCTGACCTTGTAAAGCCCTAGTTTGACTCACAGGAACTACAAGTTTGGTGTTTGCCTGTTATGTATCATTTACAATCCTTATCCAACTCATGCAAGGTAATTATCTGACCCTAAGGGTATATTTTAAAGATGTCAAATGATACCTATAGTATTTTCATAGGAAGAAATCTGAGTTATAATCAGATTTATTTGACACTCACAGGCACTTAATGAAAGCATATGAACTAATTGTTTCTTTTCTTGCAGGGTAATTTCAGTTTATATTCACTTTTTATCTAAATATTCAGACTGGTCATCCTCTTTCTTATGAATTAAGATTAGTATTTCAGAAGAATATACATACTTTCCCCATCCAAATAAGAAAAAATAATAGAGATTTAGCATGTTCAACTAACAAATACAAATGTTACGATATTGCATGCTGATATTTTATTCATGATAAAATTAATCTTAGCGGTAAGAAGTTTGTTTGAATTTTAAAAAGAAATACAATTATCTCTTCACCCTTTTGGTTGAGGCTTTGTAGAGCGATTTTTCCTTCATAAAACTTCGTAACAGCACTTTCTAAAAGATGCTTTTTTGTAAGCATTGGTACCCAAAGAATAAAATCTGTGCTCACTTATCAGACAAATGATGAGCTACAGGAAGCAACAGAGAAGTTCATCAAATAAGCAACCATTAAAACTTGAATGGGTGTTTATTACCTTTAAAATTCTGGACATTTTTCTCTTAGTCCCATCTGTTGGACACCATTTATTTAAGTTGGCAATTAAATTGTACTACTTGATAAAGGACCAAAGAAAGACAAGACTTTGGAAAGTCAGAGTCCTAAGAAAATAAATCATCTCCATCAACAGCACAGCATAACCCCATTCAGAACATTGTCATTGAAAGCAAAGTCCAAAGAAATGATTACATTCTGCTTCTATGAAAATCAACTCAGATGGTTCTAATTTGTTCTTTTGATATGTCTCAGATTTTCACATGAAGCCCAGATCCACAGTAAATTTTTATCTGCATTCTGATAAACTGTGCTTATAAGCCCATGAGACGATGAGCAATGAAAAAAGAAAGGCTTTCACCAGAATATGAGCATTATTGTGGTTTTTTTCAGAATAGAATAAGAAGTCAGGAAGCAGAAAGGTTTATAACTAGTAAATAAAATAGTCCTATAAGGAAAAATATTATACACACAAACACCCACATTAATGATTGATCTTTTTGCAAAATCTTTTGAAACTTTTTAAGGATGTCAGTGGAATGTTTGATTAATATCTGTTAGAGTCAAATAATTATGGTCTGATCTACTTTTCTAATTATAAAATTGTTTAGAGTAACAAAGTCTTCATGCCTTTCCCCCCATTAATAAACAGAAAAGAATGAAGAAGAAGAACAAGAAGCAAAAATGGAACTTAAACGCAGACTCAGCAGAAAGGTGACAAAACTGTGACTATTAATGATTATTCGTGTTTTGAGATACACTTCATTTTTTAACTGTAACTACATGTAAATCTTGTATTTAGGAATAATATTATTTCTATTAGTCTACTAACTGATCATAGACATTAAAATCAATGTAAATTATGTTTATATTTATAGTTACATGATATGTTAATTTCGGTGTTAACAATCAAAAGTTTTCAGGTGCATTTAATGATTACGAATGTAACATAATCTATATGAAAACATTTTCAAAAGCAAAAGGGAACAAAAAAATCACACAGACTTCTTCCATTCAGAGATAACCATTATTAACATTTCAGTGTTTAATTTTTAAAAATACTATCACTTTCAGTGAATGTAGTCTTAGATATATCAAATAAATATTTTGTGACTATTTGCCACTATTCCATATCTGAGCTGGGCGAATAATTTTTTTAAGTGAACTTGGACATCCAGCCTGCCTACTGCAGTGTTACACAAATTGACAAATGGCTTACTTCAGACAGTTGTTTCCACACATTTGTGAAAATATAAATTGGATACCAGGGCTATTGCTTTTTCCTGTAAGTGTTAAAATAGTGATAGTCTTTGGAAAAACTATCAGTTTATATTTCATTAGAAATTTTTGTTCAATAATTCTTCAGGTTTATCTTTCACACCTGGATAAGGCAGGTGTGACATCTGCAGTGAAGTGTGTGACCTGGCCCACATTTAACTGGGCTGGCTTGAGAGTCCACAACAAAAGCATTCTAAGAGAGAGAGAAGAAGAAGAGCTCCGCGCCATAGGTGGGGGACAGCCCATGCCACTAATAGCTACCCTGTGACTGGCATAGTCCTGAAGAGCAAGACTGGATGACAAGTTTTTGATCTGTGTGTCCACCAGTCACTTGCCTTTTGGGCAGACCCCAGAGGCAAGGGTTTCTCTTCCTCCTTAACCCCATATGCCCTGTAGAGGCAATAAGACGCTACCAGTATAGATTGGACAGAAACTGAGAGCCATAATAGAACCACTTAGAGTATTTCTTCCTTTTTTCAGTGCCTACCAGGACTTTGTGAAGCTAGAAGGCACTGCAGTTGCCATATCCCAGCCCAGCGGGGCTCAGGGTATAGTGCCACAGGCCTTCTAAGAGTCTTCAAAAGCCTTAAATGTTAGAACATTGACTTAGTTCAGCCTCTGGTTTTATTTAAGAGGAAATTGAGGCCCAGGAAATGGTATATTTTTGACCAGGAAAATATTTTTTTGTGATTGTGCTTAATGTCTCCCAAAGTTGATGCTATGCAAATAAAACACACCTCCAAGAAAATGGACCCCAGGGGTAAAACAGAGGCCTGGGTCTTCCTGTCTGACAATACTGAGACATCTCCCAACTCCGAAGAGCCACAAACCTCGATAACAAAGAGTAGGTGATGTCTGCCAGCCCGGAGGCCGTGTTTCTTTAGTCTCTCAGAACCATCTCTGTCTCATTCTTGGTCCTGAGAAAGGACCCAGAGAGAAAAGCAAATACACACAAAGCTGGGTAGATTAAATGTAACTGTAAAATTGAATTTGACAAAGACAACAGGAGGAATCCACATTACTAGAAGTCTCTTAAAGATGACAGCTGGTTTTAAGTAGTTAGGGCCCCACTGAAGTGCAGTTCTCCAGCAAGTCCCTGCTCCTTGTTTTTGCACATCAGCTTTTCTGGCCAAGGGTAAATGTCAGCCTGGGCCTGGATCCTTCGCATCTCATGGAAGACCGCCATAGGCATACCCTTCCCTGGATCATTGCTTTGTCATATGTTGGTGCATTTCCAAATATACAGGTTTAATAAACTAGGAGCTAAGATTACTATTCTTGTTTCTAAAAGTTGCAGGCTTTTTGCCTTGATAATTCAGTCCTCAAACCAGCCATCCTATATTTGGATTTCTATTGTGTCTGTGTCACTTCATGTTCCCTATGTCAGGGATGACAGGCACCTTTATCACAACAGGCAAGTTGGGGAAAATAGCATAATACAGATGGTTGCTAAAGACTGTGACCTATCTAACAATGATGATTTTTATAGTCCCAAAATTAGGGCACACAGCTTTCTAGTTCTCATTAGAAACTCCCAAGGTGCTGCTGCCTTTTCCTCGATTTTTTTTTTCCGGCATCTGAAAGTGACCTTATTTCACTATAACTTTGAAGATCTCTATAGAAGACTAGCCACCCTGAAGCTGTAAATGGTTTACTGAACTCACCCCTCTGTCCCTTTTCTCCTGCAGCTCAGCCTGAGACCCACAGTGGCAGAGCTACAAGCTCGAAGAATCCTGCGGTTTAATGAGTACGTAGAAGTCACCGATTCTCCTGACTATGATCGCCGGGCAGACAAACCCTGGGCCAGGTTGACACCTGCAGACAAGGCAAGAACGCTAGTAGCTTTAGCCATGACCCGATATACTTATGATTTTATTGCTTTTCTAAAAGCCCCAGTCCTCACCTATACCCAGCCAGTCATCCTAGGAGACTAGATATTAGCAAATATCCCAATGATTTTTTGACTTTGATTACTTATGTGATAGATGTAGTAACATCAATGTAGTTCTTTCAGCTAAGTCTCAGGAAAAAACTAGTTCTTAGTTATCATGTAACCTGCCTGTATTCAAACCTGAATTTTGTTTTGGGGAGGCATAGGGGGTGAGAGTAAGACTTTCCCACAGCCATGATTTATCCTTACTCTTAGAAAATATAACTTATACCCAGTTATTATTTTAAAGGGATATAACAGTGGGAAAGGTATTGATCTATGTCAAGACCGGTGCACATTTTCTATAAACGGTCAGAGAATAAATATTTTTGGCTTCATGAGCCATGGAGTCTTTGTTGCAATGGCTCGGCTCTGCCATTGTAGCATGAAAGCAGCCATAAATATCATGTAAGTAAACGGATGTGTATGTGTTCCAATAAAATCTTTATTTAGAAAAATAGATGGTGGGTCAAATTTGGCCTGCAGGGGCATGGTTTTCCAAACTCTAATCTATATCATGGCTTATAGTTCAGAAAAACTGAAATATTTAGAGGGTTCCATCATGGAGAAAGACTAGTTATTTTATGGGTACTGTTGTCGTATAGCCAAAAAATTTTGCCAACTATTTGTTTTTAAATTCTTCACTTTAAGATTTTCCCCATATCCCAAAAATTGATTTCTAATTTTTGTCTCTAAGTGAAATTTGATATTGAACAAACTCACCTCACATACAGTCTGAATGCTAGAACTAGGTATTTAATTATACTCTGTGCTGACTGACACTTTTGAATAGGAGGCTTCATTCTGTAAAGCACCTACTATGTATGATTTCTTATTTTCTGTGTAAAGCATATCTCTTTCCATTTATTTGTGTGCATTTCAATTTCTTTCATTAATGCCTTATAATTTTCAGTGTGCAGGTCTTTCACTTCCTGAGTTAAATTTATTCCTAGTTATTTTATTCTTTTTTTTCACTGTGTAACTCTAGTAGGTTTTTTTTTAATTTATTTATTTAAATTAGTTTCAAGTATACAGTACATTGGTTTTATAAATTTCTCCTCCTTCTAGTTCATTATCAGTGTACAGAAACACAACAGACTTTTGTATATTGATTTTGAATCCTACAACTTTGCTGAATTTGTTCGTTCAGTTTTTCGGTGGAATCTTTAAAATTTCCTATAAGTTATATTATGTTATCTGAAAGTAGTGACAGTTTTGCTTCTCCCTTTCCAGTTTGAGTGCCTTTTCTTTATTTTTCTTGCCTAATTGCTATGGCCAGGATTTCCAGTACCATGTCGAATTAGAGTGGTGAGAGTGGGCGTCCTTGTCTTGTTCTTGATCTTAAAGGAAAAGCTTCCAGCTTTTGCCCTTGAATATGAAATTAGCCGTAGTTTTGTCTTCTGTGACCTTTATTATGTTGTGGTATGTTCCCTCTATACCCAAATCTGGTAACTACAGATATAATCTCTTTGGCATGAGGTTCTTTTTTTTTTTCTTTTTTTAGATTCCACCTTTAAATAAGATCATATTGTACTTGCCTTTCTCTGTCTGACTTATTAAATTTAGCACAGTGCCCTGAAGGCATGGATTTTGTTTGTTTAAAAAAATTTTTCCCATACCAAAGTCATAAATATATGCCCTAATCCTGTTTCCGAAAATGTTTATAGTTTTGCTTTTACATTTAAGTTCTTAATTTACCTAGAATTGATATTTTGAGAAGGTATGAGATATGCCTTTAGCTTAGTTGATCGTCATTGGTATATGTTTGTTTTCTATGTTACTACTTGCTCTTTTATCTTCTTCCTTCCAATTTTTTTAACTTTATTTGGCTGTTCTTTTCTAACATAAGATGGACTCTCTAGATCAGCAGTCCCCAATATTTTTGGCACCAGGGACTGGTTCCCCTATGGAAATCTAATGCCTGATGATCTGAGGTAGGGCTGAGGCAGTGATGCTAGCACTGGGGAGTGACTGAGAATAGAGATGAAGTTTCACTCATTCTCTAGCCACTCACCTCCTGCTCTGCAGCCCATTCCTAACAGGACAAGGAACATACCAGTCCACGGCTGGAGTGGGGAGGTTGGGGAGGGGGTTTGGGGACCCCAGCTCTAGATCATTAATTTTCATCCTTTCTTATTTTCTAATGTAAGCACTGGAGGCTTTAATAACCCTGTATGTCAGTAGTTCTCAATGTTAACTACAATTGCAGTCACCAGGGGAGGTTTAAAAATGCCATACCTGGGTCTCACCTCCAAAGATCCTGATTTAATTGGTTTGGAGTATAACCTTAAGCACTGGGATTTTTACTGTTAATATGCTCAAAGATCAAGTTTGTTAGTCTCATTCAGATTTCTGTATGCTTACTCATTTATTGTTTTATTTTGTGAGTTTTTTGGTCTGTTGTTTGATCTATTGGGTACCAAAAGAGAGATGTTGAATCTCCCACTACATTTGTGGGTTTTTTTCGTTCTCCTTATAATTCTGTTAATTTTGCTTCATATATTCTGAGATCGTATCAGTAGATGTATATATAACAGAAAGAATTTTTCTTTTAATTTTATGTTAAAACAAAATAGATTCTTGTGCTGGACTTCTAGGCTGCAGGGGAGATGTGTGGTCACATTTTCTTCTGCAGGCTTAATGTCTGTTCAGAAGTATTTTGAAGGCACGTGACTTTCTCCATCTTCCCCACAGGTCAAACTTAAGCCCCAGAGCACAGGCAGGGCCTCTCCCTATTGAAATATGAGGCTCATTTTCCCCTTCCAACAGTGTCTCATCTCTCCTGAGACTTTTTAAGGTCTAAAGAACAGCATTTTTAAAACTGGATTTGTTTTGTGGTATTTTTTTTTACCTTTTGAAGAAAAATAAGAATAATTTCTTTTGGACTAAAAAAATGCATTTCTTTAAGATATAAAATAGAAAAATGCAACAATTTAAAGTACTATTAATGGGTAGTTGCATATACACAAGTGACACATGTTCATTGGCAAAAATCAGAATATTCAAAATTACAAAAAGAAGAAAATAAGAATTGTAATACGTATCAATGCATTGGATTTTTAAGAATTTCTAAAAATGTTGTTTTCTACCAAACACTGAAAAAATAGTTTCCTTTAGATGTTAAAAATTAGTATAATGAAATGTTACTTATTACCCATAGATATTAAAATTATTAATGGTCTTAATGTATATTTTATTTTAGAATGAAAATCACATGCACTAATTGTTATTATAAGAAGCATTTCTGGCTTTCTGTTGTTTTTTTTACCTTAAAATAAAACACTTCATAATTTATATTGATAAGATTCAAAGTATGTAATATATTTTATTCAACAAGTTAATTGGTATAAAAATCTGCAGTTTAGCTTTCATATTTAAAAGTTTTATTCTTTTAACTTTTGAACTATATATGTCATTAAAAAATATATTGAAAGTAAATATTTTCACCTCTGTTCTCAAAATAAACAATGAACTTCCTGCCAGCCTAAATGAGCCATCCCTTCTCACTTTTCTTAGTACTAGTTTCTTAGCCCCACTAAGATACCTTGTTTCATTCTAAAAAGTATGAACTTCAGCCATAAAGAAAAAGATCAGTAGCCAATCAGTCAATTCCATGAAAACACTGTGCTGGGTGCTACTGGGAACCTCGCAGATCTCATAGTCTTATTAAACTTTATAAATTGGGAAAGAGAAATAGTGATAGAAAGGCCTCATTCATTGTAAATTCGATTGAGCTTAATTCACCTTTGAAATAGATTTTTTCAATTTTAGAAGGTGAGCACTTGGGTAGGGCACTAGAAACAGATACACATGTGGTAAGATATAGACACCCTATGTCTGCATCTGTGCTCAAGTAGAGAAAGAGCCCTAAGTTGACAGGTAGAGCTAGAGAAGGCATCAACTTGGCCTGGAGACTGAGGCTCTCACACTGCAGTTGCCATCTCCCTGGGGTAGGTTATGGAAGCTGCATGGTAGAGTGGAGGGTAGGTTTTGAAGCTGGTACATATGGATTTGATTCCAGACTTAGCCACTAGGTAGTTATTTGATCTTGGCCAAGACTTTTAACTTGGTAGAGCCAGATACCTATCTTGAGAATTAGATAGAGTATCTAGAGTTGCAGCTCTCATAGTAGCTCTTACCAGTCTGACATTCCTGGTCAGACTTGATAATCTAAGCTTTGTTCTCCATCGGTGACATTCTCACTATTCATTCATTCAATGTACAATCTAGTCTAAAATTATCCAGTGAGAGAATCCAGAATTTTGAGTTGATACATGGAGTTGTCCAATAGGTTACTCAGTAATCAGTTATTAAAAACCTTACAATATATTAAATATTATCCTAGATAAACTGATCATAAAGATGAATAGAATATTTTAACCTGTCAGGAACACACTAACAGGTCCCAGAAAAGACTGAAATTTTAATTCTAAAGGAAAATATTCTTTGGCCTGTTGGTGATTGCCTTGGCAGCAGAACACACTTACCCATGACATTGAGCTAGACGAATAGTCAGGAATTCCCTCTGTGTTCCACATCATATTGTTATCAAAGAAACAACAAAGACATCAAAATAATGGGAATTCTAATTAATCCTGGCTTCATAGCTTGTGTTATTTGAGAAGGCAATAGGGTCCATATTTTCAACAAATTGCCTGTTGCTTCCAGCCAGGCCGACTCTTGAGCTGACTGGGAATGATTAAGCAGACCTTCTGTCACCACTTGTCAATTTTAAACTTTGTTTTGGTCCTTTTTGTTGCCCTTCTCCTCTCTGTAATTCTCATAATACCAAAACAAATATTACATATTTGATATCAGTGCTATCTCCTCAAGGCTGTTTTGTTTTAGTTCTAAAAATACTTAATTTCAGCTCAGTTACTTCCCATTGCCATTCCAACCCAACGCGGTTAGGGGTCCAGTGCCATGTTAACCTACCTCTTCTATCCCATACCCTGCAACAAAATCAGTCCCATTTACAGTTACATGAAGAGTTATTAGGCCGAACATCTGGTCTTCTTTGTATAGAAGAGAGTTAAAATTATTGTGCATGTATTTATTTCACTAACATAAAAGGTCTTAACTACTTTTTTTCCCCCCCTCTCATAACAGTCCCAGAAAACCTTCTCTTTAGATACTAAGAAAGTAATCCTTGGAATAAGTGTAGTCATTTTTCAGTGAACTTATAAAATTAGTATTGCAGTTCTTTAACTGCATGCATTTACATCTTGCCGATATATTCTTTTAAGCCACTAGTTCCTATAATTTTACGTCACGTTTATTGCCCATAGCTGACTTGTCATTTCTGATTACAAACCAGCTCTTAGAGATCTGAGCCAATTATCTGATGACTTAGGTTCCGAAGCTCATTTCATTGGAAAGAGTGAAGGACTTGAAGTAAGAAAACCTATGCATAAGTCCCATCTTTGTACTTCAATGTCCATTTGATAATCTACCAAGTCATTCGACCTCCATATTACTATATGTAAGATGAAAGTCTTGAAATCGCATTTGGATTATCAACTGCTTTGCAGCAAACCACTCCAAAACTTAATGATTTAAAACAACCATCTTATTTTGCTCACAGTTTTGTGAGTTCGGAATCCACAAAGAAGAGATCAGCTGGGCGGTTTGTTTCTGATCTACATGGCGTCAAGTAAGGTGACTGGGATTAGAGAATCTACTTCTAACTCGTCTTTGCCTTGTTGCCTCCTTGGCCACTCTCTGTATCCACTCTTCTAGTATTTATTATTTTCCCTCTACAAAGTAGATTTTCACATCTCTCAGTGAAGTAATTCTCTGTGGTTTGTAATGTCATTCTGTGTTTTGACTGCAGAGTCCATTTTTCAAAGAGATTATGGAGTTGTTTTTATTTGTATTTTTAAATGTATATGAAGAAACCATTTTTTGTAGAAAAATTAGGAAATAAAGATAAACACAAAGTTGAAACAAAAAACTGTCCATTGTCCAGCCTCTATAGTTGATAGATAATAACTAATATTAACATTTAGATGAGTATCTCAGTTTTACAACCTGCAGGGCATAAGTATCTCTTCAAACCCCAGCACTTACATGGCATGGATTATGTGTTTGTTAAATAATAATAGTGACAGCATTCTGTTTGTTTTTGGTTTTTTGTGGTTTTTTTTTAATGGCCTTAAGTGTTGTGCTAGAATTTTTAATTCTAATTGTCTTAAGTTTCATTATTAAAGACTGAATAGCAACTGCCTTCTCTGGTGCTCTGTGGCAGCTAGTCAGAACCATGTCACTATGGATGGTATAACTGCAGAACTTTAATAGGAAAAGGATATTGTTGCTCAGAAAATCTCATGACCTGCACTACCTTTGTGGTCCCTGAGGGGAGGAAATGTGTGTGACTCATCAGTCAGACCACTGGATGAATTTAGCAAAGGCGCCTCTCTGCCTTGTCATTGACAACGTGAATATAATCCATCCTGGTTTTAGTTTGGCTATAGGGTGTTATTACATTTACCATAACTTTACCTAGAAGAAATTAGGAATGCCCTTCTTCCAAGACATTTCTTAAGAGAGGGTCTGCTTTGTTGATGTGAAATACGCCAGGAAATAGTGACCTAAGTAACACTTCTGTTTATTTATTTTCTCCTATTTAGGCAGCAATAAGGAAAGAACTAAATGAGTTTAAAAGCACAGAAATGGAAGTTCACGAAGAGAGTCGACAGTTTACAAGGTAGGTAGACAAAATACAGTTTAGCATATTAAAAATGATTAAGATGGTAAATTTTATGTCACATAGATTTTACCACAATTAAAATGTTTTTTAAAAAATGTAGTTTAGAACAAAGTATGGTTACCAGAGAGGAAGTGGGGTCGGGGGAAAATAAAGAGGGTAAAGGGTGTCAAATATATGGTGATGGAAGGAGACTAGACTTTGGGTGGTGAGCACACAATGTAATATACAAATGATGTATTACAGAATTGTACACTTGTAATCTGTATAATGTTTTTAACTGATATCATCCCAATAAATTTAATTTTTAAAATACCATCTAATGTTTAGCATAATACCATCTAATGAACATTTCTAAAATTAAGTCTTTTCTTGTTTTCTTTCAAAGAAGTATGATTCATTCTAAAGGGCTATATTCTGTCTGGTTCCTGTCTTAGTTTTATTTTCTGGGCCAGAAGACAAGTTCCAGCATCATTTATTCTGCTCTTAAAGAGACTCAGGTGAAGTTTTATGCCCAGAACAGATGTTGGTGAGAGCCAGTGTAGGCACAAATGTGTCTGCTTTGGGCTCACAGTAGATATAACCTTAGGACACAAACTCAATTTTCAGAGGACATAACTTAGAATAGTAGTCTAAATTTTACTGATGCCACAGAAGATCACTATAATCCTACCATTTTTGCTCTCCCAGCACCTTTCTGTTTCACAGCCTGCTAAAACCAAAAGGTCCCTGGGTGACCATGTAGTCTGACTCTACACTTCATAGGTGTTCTGCTTATTTCTATCTCATGGGTTGAAGTGCTTTACATTATATAACAAGTGTGTCCCTAAAGTTCTGCATGCCAATCAAATCTTTAAAACTAGAATTGTTAAAAAAAAAACATACCAGTACAGAGGATTATGTGTAGAAGACCATAGCAGGTCTTTCTGGAAAACAAATAACTGATCCTCTAGGTTAGAAACAGCCTCTGTAAGGCAGCCATACATCACGGTGCTTCTGTTTCAGCAGTGGTTCGTGTTGATGGTGGTGTTCCCTACTGGGGAGCATGTCACATGATTAAAGGAGTAGTGGCTTAATCTCACAATTTAATAGCAAACCTCTTCCCTGAAATTCATGGGGCCTGCATTGATCCATAGTTATTGCTCCTGTAATAATAATGACTGGTATGCAGAAGAAACTCCCCTTTCGCCTAGGGGTATTTCTTATTTGTTTTGTTTCCTCCTCTATCATGTTTATTTGTAAATGCATGTATTGCTTTAAGACATCTTAAGTATATAGATTTTTCTCTAGTCAAAAGGCTTCCTCCTATCATAATTTACTCTTGGACCCATCATATACCAATATCAAGCCAGATCTATTGGTCCTCTCTTTTTCTCCCTTCTACTTCTGGGGTCAGAAAAAGTTCATACTAATATCTGACCCCTTTGGTCACATTTCCCTAGCAAAGTTGATCATCGTAAGGTGTCTGGCTATGTATGGTGACATCAAGCTGCCTGGGACCCTGGGGCAACTGGGGCATGTGTTTGTGTCATTGAGTCCTGTCCCATAAGATGCACTCTCAACCCAACTTTCTCATTCAGGATAGTCTTACTTCTGCATAGCTTTCCTAGAAATCATAGTATCTGGTTACCTCATTCTCATTGGATCGCAGTATATGAATAAATTATAATAAAAAATAATAAAGATTTTAAAATGCCTCTTTACAGAAGTTCTCATTTTATGAAAAATAAACATTTTTACTGGATGAGGTTCTTTCTCTTCTGTTATACATTTCAAGGAAGTAAAAAGAAAATAGGGTACAGGGAGAACTTAAGGTCATTTCTTTTCTATATATGTATTTTTATGTGCACAAATAATATATAATCTAATTAATATTCAAACAGTGCAAAACTCTATCAAATAAAAATGAAAATTTCCTTCACTTTTTTCTCCAAATTTATTCCTATTCTCACCAATAACCACTAGTGAAAGTTTGGTGTGGGTCCTTCAAGACATTTTTCTATGCATTTACAAATATGTATGTGTGTGCATAGATACAATATGTGTGTGCATACATGTTTGCATTTGTGTGCACCTCGGTCACACACCAACAGTATCTAGAAAATATTTCCAGTCTACGGCCATGCCACCCCGAATGTGCCCAATTTCATCAGATCCGGAAGCTAAACAGGGTATGGGCCTGGTTAGTACTTGGATAGGAGACCACCTAGGAATACTGGGTGCTGTAGGCGTTAAAAAAAAAAAAATCTTTCCATAATAGTCCAGATCTCATTCATTTGAATGACTCTATGGCATTTCATAGATAACATACCATAAGTTATTGAACAATTATCCTATTGATGAACGTTTATGGATTTTCAATTTTTCAGTAGTAAAACAGTGCTGCCTTGACTTTATAAATGTATCTTTGTGCACACACACCAATATTTCTGTAGTCCCATAATGAATTTGCTAGGTTACTGGATATGTATTTTTTACATTTTGAAAGATATCATTTGGTGACTACAGTTTATAAGCATGCCTGGTCTCCTCGCCCTCATTTGGGGGTAATGGTGGTAGTGAAAGGTCTGTATTCTAAGGAATGAATATAAATATCCTATTTTACTGATTTCTGTAAGGTTGGACATCTTTACATACCTTTATTGACCATTCCTTTTTTTAATTCTTTGATTTGCCTTGACTAATTTTTTTTAGGTTGTTTATCTATTTTTTACATGGATTGGTAAAAACTCAGATATTGTGACTGTTGGCCTTTTGCTGCATGTCACGATATTTTCCTCCAAATCTATTGCTAACATTTTAACTTTTCTATGGTCTTTTGTTTAAAAGTTTGTAGATTCTTATTTATCTGTATTGTTACTTTTTTACTTCATTGTTTTGTCCCTTATGGTGGGAGGCCAAGATTATAAAAGTATTATCTTCAGTTTTTGTATGAGCTTTTTTTTTTATACTTAGATTTCCATCCATTGGGCATTTATTTGTATGTGTGATTTAAGAGAGTAAAGTATTTTGTTCTAAACTAACAGTCACTTATCCTAGTGCCACTTATTCCCCCCAGATGTGAAATTCTTTTTATTCACACATGGGTTAGTTTCCAGATTTTTTATTGTGTTCTAACAAGCTATTATCTATCCTTGCATTGTATCACACTGTTTCATTAGAAAAAGTTTTTAGTTTATTTTTATATCTGATAGGGTATTTTTCCACCTTCAAAATTCTATCAGCTATTTTTCTGTATTTATTCATCTATAGAAACTTAGAGTATGCTTGTTGTTTCCCATAAAATAGTCTATTGATACCTTCATTGTTTAAGTAAATATTAATAGATGCAAATAGGGATGCACTGCATTTCAAAAGAAAATTATAGGCTTTTTTTTCCAGTAACAGCTGATGTCAAGGGTCAGCTTTAAAAGTTTTCCAAAAAATATATTGATTAACACTCTAAAATGTCTTTCCAGATAAGGAAAAATTAAATATTCATATCACCAAGATAAATATGCTTTGCTTAAGTATTCCTAAAAACTTGGCAGTAAAGCAAATGTCTGCTGCTATTTTTCCATTAATTTATATTACATCATTAGACTTGTATTTCAGTGCAGAAATATGTTGGCTCTGAGACTTATAAAAATCATACTTATAGTTTTCAGATTGTTTTCAGTATGTTTTTTAAGAAGAAAAAGTTTGTTAAATATTGCTGTGTCTGATCAAAATAATATTTAAAAATATGATAATGTTTTGCATTTAGAAAATTGCTCATATAGAAGATCATGGTGCTCTTAGCACCAGCCATCCTTGGAGGGAATAAACATGCTGTGGATCATTACTTAGCCCTTAAATGCAACCTAGACATAGAGCAGCTCACTTATTAGCTCTTCTTATTATCGCCAGACATTATCTCCTTATATCGAGTAATCCTTCCCTTTAAAACCTAAATCTATTAACTCCCGGGGGATTTGGGGTGGTTAAAAGGGTTGAGACAGTCTTGCTCCCTCTGCCCAGGCACCTCTTTATCCAGAGATAATCTCCCATACAATGATGTATTCGTCCACCCTGAAAGGATCCATTCCCATATAAAGCTTCCTTTGCTTCTGTGTCTCTGGAAAGAGACACAACATGCTAATAACATTGGTGGCCCCTGGAAAGGGAGTTGAGTGACTCGGGGCAAGCATGGGACAGATTCTTTTTATTGCTCACCCTTTCGAACCTTTTGAATTTTTGATACAAGAAAAGTGTCTATTCCCTACTCTTTCAGTAAATGAGGGTCTCATCACAATGGCTTTTCTTGAATAATGTGCTGGCACTAACATTAATTGTGACACTCTTGCTATTGGTGTACCAAGAAGACATCTCTGAAAGCTCCATCATGGACTACATTCTGGGACATGTTTGGTCTGTAGTGGTGAAGTGTTGTAGTGAGTCACCCTTTCATCTCATTCCCCCAGTTTCTCCCAGTATTTTCTAGATAGCTCTCTGAAATTGGCATGCATTCTAGAGCCTTGTAACATGAGTAAGGACAGGAAGTCCCTATAATTATTCACCGTGTGGCCTGAGAGGGTCCAAGCTCTAACCTTGGTTCCTTAGAACACTTGCTGCTTGTTTGGCCACATCCTGTATTTTCTCTCCCTGGCAGCTGCCCGCCCATACCCACTGTTCAGAATCCAAAAGGCCGTTTGAAGGGCTGTGTACTATTAAACAGGGCCCTCACGTCCTGGAAGGATATCACTATGGCAAAGAAAAGCCACTTCTCTTTCCATGGTAAATGGAATGTCTCCTGTTTAAAATAAATCTCTAAATTATAAAAGCACATTGTAAGAAAGGTCAAGTTTTACTTGAAAAGTCAACTTTAAAATGGCTACAGCTGAGTTGTAAGATTATGGGTAGTTGTACTTTTGTTCTGAAAATTCTGTTTTCCAATTTTTTTAAGTGGCAGCATGTATCAGATTTATAACCGAGAGAGTATTACTTTTTAAAAGTACCTTTGAATTTTGTAAATAACATTTTTTTAGAGTGTACAATGCAGTACTTATATTAAAGGATATCAAAGATTTATAGAATCATTGAATTGATGCTCTTTGAGTGAAAATGGGCCTCAAAAGATTATTGGCATAATCTTTTTTTAAGTGGAAAAATCAAGTTATTCACTAAATGTATATATAGCAATGGTGTGTCTTATTTAAAATTTGGATGCATAGAAAAAATTAGGAAATCACTTCAAAAACTTAATGGTTTGTTATAGAGTGGAGTTGTCATTTTTTTTCTTTTCTTTACTTTTTAAATTTTCTTAATATGTTTACTGAGGTATGTGTGCGTGCGTGTGCGTGTGCTTAAAGTGGTTATTTCATGCTATACCATTTTGAGGTATTATTGTCTTATGTGGATTTGCAGATGAAGTAAACCACTCCTTCAGCTTCTGGATATGCTTATCAAAATGTGACATGGCAGGTACTACACATGGGACCAGTAGAAAATCTCAGGGTTTTCCACAGAGGAGTGAGAAGGCCACTTCCGCAATGGTACTTTCTTTCATAGATGTTCCATCTACTTGCTACCTGGACAGAAACTAAAAAGAGTTGCAGAATGCTGCTTTAATCACCAGAGTTGAAAGCATAGATAGGTCAGTATTCAAAATAATAAGATCTTGTCCAACATTTGGCCTGGCTTCTGAGGTCAAACAAGAACCAGTGGTTCAGGAGAACCTCCTCATTTGTTTCATATCAGTGTATGTGCCGGGACAATTAAACCCTTTTAAATATGAGAGAAATGAATGGTCCAGGGTTTCTGGATATATCAAATAGGGAAGTATAAGAAAGTAATATTTTACATTCATGAGTAATTTTATATTTTATATTAATGAATTTATAGGAGTAAATTTTTTTAAATTATGGAGGAACCATCTTTATGGAAAAGAATCATCTTTTTCTGAATTCTATGACTGAAAAATAGCTTGTCTCCCTATTTACTCCCTCTCAACAGTATGGAAATAAGAAAACTGTATTGTAATTTAAAGAGAAGAATTAAATATAGATAACTTCAAATTTGACTCCCAGGGAAGTTCTGGAGAAAAGAGCAGAGGGAAAACTTAAGTATCCTTAGGGCACAGTTAATGTATTTATTGCTCCGTCAACTTGAAGCCTAAAGCCCAAACTGTCATTCTGTCAGGCAGACAAACTTCGCAGGAGATAGAGCTGAATTTCTCAGTTGTGAAAATGAATGCAAACCACTAAGGAATAACAAACTCAAGAACAGTCTGCATTTTCAGCACCTCTAACCATAAAATTTTGGAGCTGACTTCAAAGATAAGATGCCTGATTTAAACAGGAATATAAATGTTCTTTTCTAATTGGAAAAGGCAAGAAAAGACATGAGTATGTTTGTTTGTTTGTTTGTTTGTTTACCAAATCTGGGCAGTCCATATGAAGAGAGGGTGCATTACCGACCCCTGGTTTTGTCAACATATTATTGCATTCACACTATTGGTCGGTCACCTTCCTTTCTTAGCCAGCCCTTAAAGCTATGTTGGTGGCTTGTGACCTTCCATGTGATCTGGACCGTGGAACTCACCCTGTAATAGATTCCATGGGCAAATAGTATCTGAAGAAAAAAACAAAAAACCTCATAGTGTCCTGCCAATTTTTGGAAATTAAAAGCAGGACATTTTTCAGAAAAAAATACTGGGCTTTAGAAGGTTCTAAGTCTCTTCTGCTCCACTGCCTACTCACTTTGTTACCCAACCCAATTTTTAATTGACCTGTATCATTCCACAGATACTACTGATGGGAAGAGAAAACCTCTCATGTCATGTTTTCTCAAACTTGTCCTTTGAATCAAGACCAAATGAAGATTAGGACTTTGTGGAAGTTCTGGTGTATGAACTTCCAGGAGATTAGGAGAGGGCTAAAGTAATTGCTAAAACACATGCGTTTGTATGTAATTCCTGGAAAAGCTGAACCTAATAAAGAGGGACCTTCGGTAGCTCATGGTATAAAGATCCTGCAGGGGCAGTATGTTTGTCTGTGTTGTCAGGGCCCCTCGGGCTCCTGCCCCCTCCAGGTGATATGATGGGCAGTGCTTATGTTTCCTGTGTGGAGGGAGATGATTTTGAGGTAACTATAACATCTTAGGGATGTGGAATAGGACTTTTTTCTGGTTGAAATGGATCAAAACTTACTGACAGATATGGAAATTCAACTGATCACCTTTTCTATTTTCTATACACAGGGCACCAAAAAAGTCCTTCAAATGAAAGTATGGCTGAGGGCCTGTTTTCATCTCATTGTCTATAGTAGCTTAGAAATAACAAAATCTGGAGCTTTGCACCTCTATTTACCAGCTTTCTGCTGTGGGTACATGACTTAGCATCCGTGTGCCTCAGTTTCCACATCTGTACAAAGGGGAAACAGGAGTACCTTCCTCACAGGATTGTTTTCAGGATTAAGCTAGGTAATATATGTATAGCACTTAAACTTGTGCTAGACACATCATAAACATTAGTAAATATTAGTTATCATTATAATTATATGCCTTGCATTTTATATAGAATGTTTAAGAAGTTTCAATTACTCTTTGAAATGTTTTAATAGAATTTTTATATTTTTCTTCAAGTTATAGTTGACTTCCTAGAAAGCATTCATGGACTGTCCTATCAGATGGGTTATCGTAGCTTGGCATACATATAATTGTAATAATTTTAGGGGTTTCATAATTAGATTCTTCAGTTATATAGAATTATTTACAGAAAGTTATCAATAACTTTCTCAGTGCCCCTGTGCATATGTATTCAGTTGTTATGCTCATCGAATATTGAACACATAGAGTGAGCCAGGCTCTGTTCTGGACCCTGGGAATTTTGAACAAGTCAGAAAAGGGCCTAGATTGTGCTAAGTATTATGAAGAAAATGTAACAGGATACTGTGGGAGGGACAAGGGTGGGTATATTTGGATGGCCAAAAAGGGGTCTCTTGAGGAAATAAAAGTTATTCCATAGTTTAGATGACAAGAGGGATCCATCAGTACTCTCAAGAGAAAGGAAAACTGTACACCCCCCAAAAAAAATCAATTAAAGTAGAAGGAAGAACTAGGACAAAGTGCCTGAGGTGGAAAGAATTTCACATGATCAGAGGGCAAAAAGGAAGACCCAGGTGACTTAAACAGTAATATTGTCTTCGTTTAACAAATGTAGAGCATCACAGTTCACACACCTGCCCAAGGTTATAGTTGGGATAGAGTTAAGAATTTAACTTATATGGACACATTTCCACTTTAGTCACAACATGTTTTGGAAAGCTTGATATATCTTATTTTTATTTTTACTTTTGGAATGTCAAACAAGCAAAAGTAATATAACAAGCCCTATGTATCCATCGTGCAGCTTCCCCAATTACAAATGTATGGCCAGTGTCATTTCATGTGTTATTATGCATGAGCACAAATGTGGTGAGCATGTGGGGGCAAATGATTGAAACTGAGGGTATTTGGGGAGTAGTTTCTAAAATTTCTCTCAAAACATGGGTCCGGCCACATCCTGAAAGGCTTCAGTCACCACTCTACGATATTTAAATTTTGTTTTGTAGGGAATGGAGAACAATACAGTGATACTAACAAAGAGCTGGAATAATTGAATGAGTATTTATGATGATACTGCTAGTAACTGAGGAATATCCATTTGATCTTCAAATCTTTTGGCCTGGGACGTGGAAATAAACTAGGAGATTGGTTTACTAGGGCAGACGAACATTAGATTATATAAGATAAATAAAATGCCCAATAGAGTTGCATAAATGTGGGAATCACAGAAGAAGGCTGAAGAGGTAGATCAGATAACGCCTTATGCAGAAAATGGCTTTTGACTTTGATCTCTAATATGAAAACATAGGTGGAAAAAGAAGGTCAGGGGTTGCAGTACTCGGGAATAGCACGTTCAAAAGCACAGACTATGAAATTGCAAGGAGTGTTTAGGAACTCGCATGGAGGGTGTGAAGCTAGCCAGCTAGCTCACATGCTGCTAAAGCAGTGCCAGCAAACGGTGGTCAGGGGGTTAACGGGTTCAAAGACGGGCAACTGAGGCAGTTCTTAGTGACTGATGGGATCTGCAGGGTGAAGGAGAGAAATGAGTTGCAATTCTGAGGTTTTAGACTAACAGTATTCTAAAAGGTAGAATCTTTAACAAGCTGGAAAGTACAAAGGTAGGTTTATAAGAATAGATTATTTGTGTCAGTGTGCACTTGCTTATATTGTGTATGTTGCCTTTGGAACATTTGAAAGGAAATGCCAGGCAAGCATTTGGAAATTCAGATCTACAAAGTAGACTTGGAGTCATCAACGGGAGGTGATGAGAGGCAGAAGCTAAAGAAATAGTGACTGTTTGTTGATGTTTTCCTTTTATAACTACAAACGAGGTATAACCTAATCTTTTAAGAAACATCTGCTCAATACAGGTTAGAACATGACCCTCAAGAATAATGATGTTTTGTATATTGATTGCTCTATGTCCTAGATGATATAACCGGCGTCTTTAGTACAGGGGCTGTCTCTGCTTTCTACCACTACATTTATAACAGTATTTTGTTACGAAAGTAATTTATAACAATAATTCAGGTGGGGGATGTCTAGGACTGCCTGTAATTACAAACATTACTGTACCTATTCAGGTCACTGAATGCAGACTGTGCTTCTGTGCCACAGACTCACAGAGCTTCCATTTCTTACTTCAGGTTCCACCGTCCATAATGAAGTGTGAGACTCTGGAAACATAGAGTGATCATGTTTGGGGGAAGCCTCACTTCCTGAACACCTGATATTGCACTGGGATTCGAATGTGTGTGTTTCCATTTGACTTGTGGCGAAGGAAGCATGTGGAAAGTGCTCCACACCTGTACAGCCCAGCTGGGGCCAACAAGCAAGGGGATGGGTGCAGTGACCCAGCTGTCCAGCATGTGTACTGATGGTAAGGGACACCATTGGTTACACCAGTTACTCTTCATCAGGGGTTTTAATCAAAGAAGATGAGCAGAAGACAATCAATCACTGGCTCCCTGTTACTAGAAAGCCAAATCCTAGAATGCGGGTTTTAAAAGAAAAAATGGGGAATGGAATGGTTGGGCACCAGAAGAGGGTGGGGGTTGAAAATCAGAAGGAAAGAGAAATATTTCATTATGTTAATGAAGAAAAGAGAAAATTGAAGCATAAATGTATTTCCAGGTAGGCTTTCAATAGCTGAGAACTTATTAAGGGTTTTGGGGATCTAATCATCCAACAGGGATTCCTTAGAGACCTGATCCTAGAAGAATATTCTTGTTTCAACATTATGTTGGTGCAGTATAGCACCATTATTTTATGTTGTGCCAGTGAATCCAGTTGCCAGAAATGAGTCTGTGTTTTCATGCATCTTTTTATTAAATGCAAGAGGTTTTTACTGACTCTTAACAAGCATGCTTACCCAAACTTTGTTGCATGCTTTAAGTAGCATAGCTAGACACACTTTACTTGTTTTTAATACTCCTTACCTAATGTACCAACCTTCCACCAGGATAACAGGACTGGGAATAAAGTCAAATGTGATGTGAGCCTATAAATCTGTAACAAACTTTAGAAATTAACCTTTTGGTCCTTCACTAGCTTATCTCCAAAGTCAGAAACAACCCTACTTGATCTAAGGAAGATAATATCAACAATGACGTCTTGTTTAAAAATCTGAACCCAGAATTAAAACGTAAGCAAAATGCCAAGTGTTCTGGCAGTAGTTAGCTCTGAAGATGCAAAGGACTACTTATTTTCAGTGCCGCATTAAGTTGGATTGCTGCTATTAAAAAGATAAAGCATGTAAATCAAAAAAACAAAAACAAAACAAAAAAATCATTCACCCAGAGGCTCAGAATAACACAACATTGACTTGTAGTGCAAAAAAAAAAAAAAAAAAAAAAAAATCAGTTTAAAGTTAAGGAAGGTTTCCCTATGAGCCTACAGTCAATATTGTTTACATTATGAAACCCTCTATTGTTATTTTCCATGGAGTCACAGGCACAGCATGGCTTCTGCTCCCAAATACACATGACCATATGTAAATACTTCCTTGCATTTAATTGTTCATTCACAATTGTTTTGTGCCCCTTTTGTTAAAAACACATGAGATGTATAATAGCAAGACAAGACCTAAATAGACTTTATTTTATTCTCAGAGCTTGGACTACAATTTTCTGAAATGATTCTGGTCATAAAATGGAAGACTGTAATTTTTTATTTAAAACAAAAAGCAAACATTTCATCTGGTGGATAAATTCGGATCCTGCCATTTATTGGTATTTTAAAGAACCACTTGAAATTGGATGATTTTGCTTATAAAAAAAAAAAAAAGCCCCAGTTAGCTTACGACCAAAAGCCAGGAACATTTATGCATTGTTGCACCTCTTGCTGCCCTCAGCTATGTGCATTAATAAAATAAACCTCTATTTCTGCACTGTTGTCATTTCATTAATAGGATGACATATTTTTGCTTTGAAAAGAATGTTTCTGTGTGCCCAAGTGTTTTTCTCTAGCTGAGGTTTGTCTATTTCATAGTGTTTAAATCCAGCCATAGACATTAACTATGTTCTAATTCTTTGCTGAAGTCATCCCCTTCCTTATTTTATTATCATTTTATTGTCTTGGGAAAAATACCAAGGGATGTAATGTTATTTTAATTTTCTGTTCTTACGATCTTTGAACATTGTTTTGATTTCTAATCGGAAGGCCTTGCCTCCATAAAAATGGTAAATATAATACATCACCATTTTATTACAAGATACATACCATAGAAAGTCTCTATTTGGTTGATAAAAGGAACATTTTTTTCCCATAAGTGGTGCATGTGAGGCAATTTTTTATTTCCTACAATGAGATGCACCCAGTACAAAAATGATAATTTAGTCTCTCAATATATTGTTTTCCTGTATTATATATGAGATTTATGAATTTTCCACACTTTTTCTTCATACTGATTTACACACTTAGAGAAAAGTTTAAAAGACATTTAAAAGTCAAAAAAATTACCCACTGCTAGTCTAACATTTAAGGATTGGAACCACTGGTTATTTCATTGGATCAGTTCTTTAAACAAAAAGCTGTAAAAAAGATTTGAAGCATCATGAACTAAGATATATTTTTCAGAATAAGGTTCTATTTTAATAATTAATTCTCCGGCAGCCCATCCGGGAGTCTCTTGCCTGGCAGCCCTGGAAGACGGAGAAAATGCTGATCCCCCACCCTCCCCCACCCCACCCCATATAATTATGTCTCTGCCTGAGCATTTCTGCAATTTCAGCATTTCTACAAGCCAACCAATAAGCAGCAGTCCTATAAAGAAAATAAATGTGCATGAATCGCGTTGTAACACAGCTCCCTATTTAAAGTGTAACATTAAGCTGATACAGAGGAAGTGCGTGGGTTTTCCTGAGTCCTCGAGATACGATTAAGGGAGAAAACACACCCATCTCCAGGAAGGTCCCAGGCAGGAAAGAACCAGACAGACTGTATTAACCAAAGTAGTTGTTTTCATTTTTCTTAAAATAAAGAAAAGGAAAATAGAGAAAAGGTAGTGAGAAGATGGCACGTGGTTTATTAGCATCTTTGTGGTCATAACCAATCAATCAGACAAAATTAAATAGCTGGCGACAGCATTAATTTAAGGAAGCCCTGCCTAAAGTTTCCTGTGTATGTGAAATGTCTTGCATATTTTAGGGTTGATATAGTTCACTCTTATGTTAATTTCTTAAATTATTTAAATGAAATCTGTAATATTCAGAGACCCAATTTTGGTATTTCAATAGCTGTTTTAAATGGAGGAAAAAGCAAACTCATCTATCTCTCTGATTTACCCAGCAAAAACAGACTTTTCTGGTTTCATTGTCATATCCTTTATTAGCATAATGATTGTTCACTCATCTTTCCCTGGTATTAATAAATATATTTTGTAGGTAGGAAGTTTTGGTATTTAAGTGAAAAAGGAATTGAAAACACCCTTCAAAAATGATCTAATTTTGAAGATGAGAGATAAGTCCTTAAAACCCATAATTCAGGATATATACGCTGCAATTAATTCAGTGCTGCATTGGCACTTTTTAAAAAAGAGTAGCTTATTATTAAAAGAGAAAAATCTGCATTAACACGAATATCCTAATATGTACCACATTTTAACACATGACAAGCGTGGTATCTATATTTAACGGAATCAGACAGATACAACTTTCAAAAATTATACTGTATTCACGATACAAAAAGACAGCCTTGTCTACCACATAGTTGTATACCAACATTCAATCAGTGAAACCTTTTTCTTCCTTTTTTCCTGAAAATTTTCTTCAATCTGTCATTATTTTTGAAGTAGTCCCCACAGCACATTTTGCTGAGAAAGAAAGCTCTTAGAGTAGGCGAAAGGGAATTGAACTAGTACAAGATATATAAATTTATGTCACTTACTCAGTGTGGTAGCTTAAGCTTTCCTAAATTTCAACCATATCGTTAAATCTAACTTACTAGTAAAAGTATATGCTTGGAGACAAAGATGAATTTCTTCATATCATTACAGTAAGCTGCGACCACTAAGGAACCACTCAGATGTGGTTATTTACAAAGTTGTCTCTGGGCTTCTTGGCCTCTTGAAATAGCTAATCTTCCACATTTGAGAATTTGCTCTCTACTTATTGTTTTATTTGACAAAGCAGAGTGAACTTCTAGAACTAAAAATGTGCCCTAGAGGGGAATAGAATGGCAAAAATAATTATCAAATCAATAAGATGATCTTTTGAGAAAAAGCACATCTCCAGATAATTCAAACTCAGGTTTCACCGAGCAGCACGAGGCTCTATTTAGCAGTGACCAAAGGGTGGTGGGAACAAAGGTATAATACTCCCAAACCATTCTCATTTTTTTTAAATCATTAAGCTTTTAGTCTGTATAAAAATGTGAACCACTGTTAGTATTTCTAGAAAACAATCAAAACATGATCCATTTAAGCTTTTTTAAAGACAAGGTCATTCCATATTAACAAATCCCATTGTATATACTATAAGATTTCTGGCAAAAAAAAAGAAAAAAGGAAAAAAAAAAAGGCCTGTGGCAGTCATTCCTACCGAAGGCCAACCCTATAGATAAAGGTCATTTTTAGCTATGCCAGGATTTGCTGCACACACACACACACACAAATGTCATTTAGCTTGTCCCATTACTAGCACAGCTGTGTGTAAGAGCAAAGCACTATGGATTGATGTTTCTCAGTGGTGGTGCTGTTGGCATTTGGAGCTGGGCCATTCTTTGTTACACAGAAATGTCCCACACCTTTCAAACTGTTCACTGTACCAGGCTCCTGCTGACTAAATGCCAGCACCATGCCCCGTCATCGTAAACACAAAACATAAAGAGCCCCCGCCCCGTGTTCAAATGCCCTCCTAGACGGGCGATACCATCTCCCTTGAATACCACTACGTACTGCAATTTTAGGACACACAGGAAGAAGTGCCTGTCTCGAAACACCATCTTGGCTGCCTTGCATTTCTATGGGCCCTGGCTCCTTTCTTCCTCCTTCATTTCAAGCTTTCCACTTTGATGCAACTTTAATTTGCTACTTCTTCAGGGAGCAGGTCCTGGGCAGCATGGCTGTTCTAATGGGCATACTTACTTGGCTAGTCCCTGTACGTACCTAGGGGAGAGATTTCACATGAAGCAAACTTTTTTTTTTGGCCTCACCATTGTACTCATAATTCTCCTTAATGTCTTGAGAATTGTTGCATGACTTAACCACAAACACGATGGCAGACAATCCACATAAACAAAACCCAAGGTCCATGAATATCACCATTGGATTTCACCTGGTAAGCTGCATCCCATGAGTTCCAAAACAATCTCCTGTTTATCCTAGTAAAGAAGCATTTAATCCACATGCAAAAGTTTGAATTCCCCCTGTATAAATATAGCCATGTGGTCCAACTTTTCTAAGATATGTGAATATTGCATTATGAAGGAAACATGGATTAACTGTGGATTGCATGCACATTGTTTATACTTCAGTGATGATCATGGACAAAATACAATGAGTTTTACTGAGGTGAAACATAATTAAACTATACTAACAATACATAAACATACTAATTCTCTTTGTTGCTTTTTATCACCAAAATTGAATGGTAAATATGTCTTGAAATTATTTGGATGAATTGTGGCTAATGGAATTAATTTAGCCACTATAATTTTTTTAGATATTCATATTTCTAATATCTTTTTTGAAACAAAGCAACTCAAAGTCAATAAAGATGGTTATATTGTGAACTTTTTGATGGTGCTTAAAAATTCATGTCTTGTTAAATACCAGTTTTGTTTTGTTTTGTTTTAAGAATAAATTGAAAGGAGTAAATGAGGCAGACTGCCACTCCACCCTCAGGTCAATTTTATGGTATGTTAAAATGCCAATAATATTTATACCACTTGCCAATTTGGGGGGCTTTTCCCTTACCAAATGTTTTCATTATAGTTTATATCATTACATTGCTTACAGAGCTTCCACAAGGAGAAGTCACCATTGTAATGCTACCTAGTGTTCTAAAACAATCTGCATGAATCTAGGGTCAAACCACTTTCATTACATAAAATATAAGCACTAATTTTTTTTTATATATTTTTAAATATTTCTTCTGTGGCTTAGAAATGTGCCAATGTGTTCAAAACATTCTTCACCAATTTCACCAGATTTAGTACCTACCAAAAACTCGGTCATTTCTTTTCTCTGTAACAATCATTTTTAGGTAAAAGACAATATTCATTCCTTTGTTATTTCAAGCTTTGGTTAAAGTGATAAGGGTGGTAAGCTGTGATCATTATCAGACTGACTCATTTCCAGTGAGTGATCTAATCCTACATATTACACAGATATAATATCTGTGAGTGTACATAACTGGAACTGTACACCAATTAACATAACAGTTTCTCTTTTTCATTGTTTTTGATCTGTACTGTATTATAGTATGTGGGTATAAATATCTACAAGTATACACACATATGTACATGTATCCCACTATTGTAACCTGAAAGAAAGACTATGTATTATCTTTTTTATTCAGTACTGGTGTTTGTGTTATTTAAGAAGCAAAATTATGCTCTATTTAGTTGTATAATATTATAAGATACCTTGCTGTGCACAATTCCAAGTGCCTTAGAACATTGTTTAGCTTTCTTAAGTATATATAAATGCATATATGTATAAAATTGGGAAAAGTTACCTCAATAAAATCATTGGGAAACCCCAGCTTTAGTTTGTTTCAGTTTCTATTGTATTGCGCTCAGTTATTTTAAGTTAGAAGCTCAGAGTTCTCACCTGTAAAGCAAGAATAAGACAGCCTTTCCAATTGTTATTTCAACTCCACCTAACTGAAGTTTTTTTGTATGTATCTTACAGTATATTTTTTAACATTTGGTGTCTTTTTATATCTGAAGATATTTGATATCAATGTTTTTATTGACATTATTATGTATAAAAATAAAAGGTAGTCACTTTAGAGTTTATAATATAGAAAATAAACAAACTTCCTCATTATGCTTACTATTTAATGTATTATAAGCAAGGAAAGAGGTTGGGGACTTATTTTGACCAGAAGAGGGATTGGAAGATGCTTTTCATGTTTTTCAGCAGTGTTTACAAATGGTATTTTAGCCTCCCTCAACTCCAGGACAAGGGCAAAGGCATAAGAGGAAAGTTGAAAAGCAATTTGTGTACCGTTATTCTAGACAGAAGACATGTGATGAGGTTAGGTCTAAAAAATTATAAAGGTTTGAAAAATTGGCCCCAAGTATGCTATTAAACCTTGCGACACATCCCTATGGTAGGTATAGTAGTTCAAAAACTACTCTCCATTTTGGCTCATACTAAACAAGTTCTGCATTGAAATATTACTTTCTAAAACCAACAGAAGTAAGAAATGGACGGTTTTCATTTTACACAATGCTTTGATGGCATCGACTTATTGTGACTGAACACTTCACTGGACCTCATCTCAAGCATCTGCATGGAGTAGCTGCTGCTGTACTGCTGTCCACAGACAGGCCGAGTCCTGCTCAACTTATGGCTTTTGAAGTCTTTGCCCTTTAAAAGGTGGTCACAATAATAGAACACATAAAACTCTAATGAAAGGCTAAGAACCTAAAGTTTGTGTGAAGGTATTTTTTTTTCTCTTAGCAAAAAATAAGTACCATTTATAGAGATTTTAAGGAAAAGAAGTTGGTAAGTGCTAACTCTTAATAATTAGATAAATATCCTAAGGGGAGGGAACTGGCATTTTTAATACTTGTGGGCCCAGGGATTTGTTGGATGGGCTTTTGACCTTTGTCAGCCCAGGTCAAACGATCTGGAGCAGGGAGCAAAGATTTTGCCCCGAATTGTTCATGTAGGTGTACTCAGCATTTCCATCTTAAATTATAAATAATCTTTCTCCACAGTCAGTGTAAGTTGCTACATCTTTAGTTCAGTCCCTCATTATGTCTGAAATCCTAGTCATTACCTCTCTGAGTCTTCCCCAACCAGTTCTTCCTTAACCTTCCCATGTTATTCTTCCTAAAGGACAACTCTCATATTATTCCTGCTCAGAATTTTCCAAGTCCCCTCCGTCTCTTGAGTGACACCCAGCTGCTTGATCTAACTCTCAAGATTTACAGTTTCAGGAAAACAGACTCGTAGGTACAGAGAACAGACTGGTGGTTACAAGATAGGAGGGGAGTTGGGGGCAGGACGAAGGGAGTGAGGGGTGAAGAAGTACAAATTAGTAGTTACAAGAGAGTCACGGGGATGTGGAGCACAGCGTAGGGAATATAGTCGATAATGTAATGGCTGTGTGTAGTGCCAGGTGGGTGAAGTGGGTGGGGAGGAGTAACTGTAAATTATATAAATGTCTAACCATTGTGTTGTGCACCTGAAACTAATATAAAATTAAATTTAAAAAAGATTTGTGGTTTCAGCACAGACCACAGTTCCAAATTTTTCTCCTTTTATTCCTTACTTGGGCCAAATCGAATGAAACTCATTATTCCCCTAATACATTATGCTCACTTCCAACATTACAATGTTTTTATGCCTTTCCCTCCAAATGGAATTCTCTTCTATTTATTAACATCCCACACATCCTTCTGGGAAGAATTCAAATGTCTTCTTCAGCTATTGTATTATAGTTTCTTTAAAGTTAAATAGCATATATACCAGATTTTTTGTAAGCACTTCGAATGACCAAATGTGACTATAACAAGCATGTTAATTGCACTTTCAAATCTAATACATTATATTCATAAATATAGTAAATCAAATTTTCTTAAACATTTCAGTATTATTTACAAATCTAATATTTGTTTCAATTTTACAAGTCTAAAATTGGTTATATAGTTTAAATTGGAATTGCATGGCTAATTGGTACGATTCCACAATATTCCAGTTCTTTAAATAATTACAAATACTTTAATACCAAGTACATGTAGATTGTCTCAATAATTACAAAACATAACACAAAAGTATTACTTTTGACTTGAATTTAATATCCACATTTAATTCTATACCTTCCCGGCCTTGTAGAAACACATAGCACTAAAAAAAAAAAAAAACATTTTAAAAGTTTAGGCAAGCTGCAATTATTGGTCTGACGATTCATAAGTTGGTTAATGTTCAAAAATCCATGACTGAGAAATGCATCCAAGGGCTTCATACTCCTCAGAAGAATCTACTTGAATACAGAGACACATTCAGAACTGTTTGCAATCCCTTTAACTTTAGGGGTCATCAAATCCACAGCTTTCAGAAAGGATTGGCTGTGTTTACCTGATTAGAACTACATCCTAAATGAACTCTATAGTTATGCTCAGAATGGTGCAGTTAAGTATGAAAAGTGAGCTGAGCATGGCACCTAAAGGAAAACTAAAGAGCTTAACAATGGGTAAATCTTGAAGGTCCTCATAAACCTTCTAAAGGCATTTGGAATTTATCCTTAAGAGGGATCCACTGAAGCACTTCAGACTCAGAGATAACAGTCTCAGATTTGCCCTAATCACACTGGCCTCTATGTAGAAACTAGATTGAAGGAGCAATTTTGGAAGCACAGAGACCATTACTATTGCCATAATTTTGCTTTGGAGGGGATAGTGGCCTCAACCAAGGTATTAACTATTGGAATGAAGTGATATAAAAAATTCAAGGGATGGTCGAAGGGACTGTTGGCATATGGGAAATGAGGGACAGAGAAAAGTAAAGACTATACCCATGTGTCTGCCTTGGGCAACTAGGTGAAAGCATAGAGTTAAATTCATAAGTTAAATACATGCATGATCTAATTACCCCATATTTGTTCAAAGTTTTCTTGTTTTAGTAGTGTTTTTGTCACTTAAGGGACTAAAAATGATTTGTGAGCTTTTTATTGTCTAAAGCTAGAATGAGTACAACAGAAATATACCAATGTATACTCAAAATTTATTTTACAATTTAAAAAGTACAGTAAAGGAATTTGGATTATTATTTCCAAAGAGTATCCATCAATGAAATGTATGTACTTTAGACTCTAGGAGTCAATAACAGAAAATCAACCAATATCAAGAGTTTTTCTAGTTAAAAAGAATTTTTAAAAAACACAATTACAAGGGTCTAGAAGCAAGTAAAAGAACCTTAGTACGTAATATAAAGTACCTGAGAGGTACCAGAAATTTAAGGTAACAAAAAAATTGGGATCCAGGAAAGCTGGCAACTTGGGTCAAGATGCAGGCTAATGGATTCCCAGGATGTGTACCAATCTGAGGCAAAGCGTGTGTTCCCTGACAAATCTCAGATGCTGGGGAGGCCTTGGCTTCAGGAGATGGCTATTTGGAGGCAACGATGAATTTAGGTGAATAACTACACCTAGCTGGAAAGAGGACAATCTTTGACTTGCACTGAGCACTGACCACCAGTCAGGCACAGGTCCAAGCATTTAACACACGTTTTCTCATTTAATCCATCAACAACCCTATGAAGTGAGTATTAATAATATTATCATTCCCATTTTATATTGAGTTCTGTAAACACAAGCCGCCTGCCTCAGGCTACATAATAAGAGTAAAACAAAGACCAGAGACCAATATCAGCTAGAATACCAAGCATACTACTGTTATCATTTAATATTATAGGGGAAAATTTGGGCTTCAGCGGGAAATGATGCACTTTTTAGACAAGCACACACTTCCAATTGTGAGTTTATGTGAGCTTTGCACATTTCTTTGTCTTTGAGCTCTTACAATTCTGTAAGTTGTAGAAATCTGACATTAATGTAGAATAATTCTTGTCTCTAGGTGTGTACATAAATTCTGTCTAGTGGATATTCAACTCTCTTCCCTAGATCACTGGGGGAAAATGCCAGTTTAGTCTCCATTTGCCCATTCTTTTCAATATTCCTCCTCTAAAACTGCTTCTGTTCTTCCAATTGTCTTCTGAACTAATTGTAACAGCTTATCTGTTCCCTCCTAATAAGCTGTTAAATAAAATATTTAACACGTGCTCATTTAACATATACGTAGATATACCATTTTAAAAAATTATCCTATAACAACATTTATTAAACCCGATTTATTAGTATCTAACCTGCCCCCTCTTTGGTTTTTGTATGTAAATATCTTTACTTTTTATGCAAATGTAATACTTCAAATCTTCACTGCAAACATGTGAAGAATGAAAAACCATCTCAAATAGAAATTGAAGGCTTTCGGCAATCTCAGCTCATGACAATTGCTGTGGGCACTTTGGTGCATAGTCAACCAGACATATTTCTATGCTTGTACTATGATATTTCTCTGTAAAATGTTTTTTTCTATTTATAATTTTGACAACAAAAAAAGCCATTTACCATGGTGTTCTGCAAACAGCTTTTTTCCCAACTTAATAAGTGGCAGTGTCAATCTGCCTCTTTATAACAGCTTCATAACAAAACACAGTATGAATGTTTTTGTTGTTTTTCAATTAATCTCTTACTAGTGGAATTTTAATTTTGTTTCTCTTACACACAGTGCTACAGTAACCATCCTGGTACATCCATCTTAATGCACTCCCCTTTTTATAAATTAACTACCTCCACAAGCTCTGTTAGTGTCGTCAAGCATGTAATTTGTAATTCCTAAAGTTACTGCTTCAGAATCTAGCAAGTTTTTTCCACTTTTGGGTACACTTTTTTCCTGGTGCTTAGGGATCCTTGAGTGATGCTGATGGAGAACCACTGCTGAATGTAATTGCGGATAAGATGATAAACACAATTTCAGTAGGCAAGTTGATTTCATATGGGAAAAAATGAAAACGTACAAATCCTAAATTAAATTCTTTTCATTTTGAAAAAGATGCCATTAATTAGAGCATGCTAATAAGAGAGTAGACAAACTATGGTTTGAATTTATTATCATTAATAGAATATTTTACTTATGCGTTATTTTAATGGCAGGAAGTAACGTTTTTCTGTGTTAAGACAAGCTCATCATATGTGTTGGTTTTTTTAAATGGGGAGTACTGTAATGGTTAAGGGTGTGATTCTCAAGCTTCACTTGGGTTCACAATTTGGCTTCATCACTTATGGCTTTGTGCTCTGGGGCAAAAGTTACTTATCTTTCTGCTTTCAATCTCTAATCTGTAAAATAAAAAGATAATAACAGTAGATCTTGTTAAATTCTTGTGAGAAATTTTACGTGCATTTACAGAATATGTATGTAGAGTGCTTTGAACAGTGTTATTATTATTGAGTCAGTATGCTATGCCCTGGGGGAGTAAAGTTGGCAAGTCTTTTTAACCTCAAGTAGCTTACTGCAGTCTGATTCTAAGACAGATGAAAATAATAAGGATTTACAATTTAGTATAATTGAGTAGAGTAGTATAATCACAGGATACAGTGAAAACATTTGAGATAGGCCCTAGTTTTGAAGAATACAGACATGATCTCATTTTATTGCACTGCACTTCACTGTGTTCCACAGGTGTTGAGTTTTTTACAAATTGAAGGCAAGACCCTCCACCAACAAAAAGAATACAACTCAATTTATTGCAATACTCGCTTTATTAAGGTGCTCTGGAACCAAACACACAATAGTTTCAAAGTAGGCCTATAGGTTTCCTAGCAGCAGAAATAATTAAGCTAACCCTTGAAGAACAGGGAGTGAAGAAGAGCCTTTTAGATGGGTGTGAGAAAGCAAACCTGTATTAGGTACAGTTGGAAACTGCAAACAACTTGATAGGGCTGGGTCATACAGAGTGGTATGTGGGAGAATAAGAGAACGTGATGCTAAATTATGAGTAGAGATCAGATGATATAAAACCTTGGCTGCCATGCAAAATAGTCTGGACTTTATCCTGAGGCCAGAGAGTGAACACTGAAAGTTTTATACAGGGAGATGTATTGGATTAGAATACTAGAAAGGGGTAAAAAAAAAAATGATACATTTGGATATTTAGAAGGTAGAATTGCTGGCTGATTGCCTTAGGCAATGTAGCATATGGTTAAAAGTGTGGCCTTCCTGAATCAGGTGGATGGGGTGCATATCTAGTCTCTTCCATTTACTATGTGACCTTATGCAAGTCACTTCAATCCCCAGAACCTCAAGTTCTACATCTATAAGATAGGTTTTGTATTATCTAACTGTGCTTTATAGGCTTTTCAACAGAATTAAGCGACATAATGAATACAAAGTGTACAGCACAGTGTGTTTAGTATTAGGATTAGCCCAGTACATATATGAAGTAACAGAATATCACACACACACACACACACACACACACACACACACACACTCAATCAATGTGGTTAAGTGGCCAATCTCTAGTCAGGCTTGGATTTAAATCCATACTCTGTCGTTTACTAACTGTGTGACTTTGAAAATGTTACTTGTCTTTCTTATGCCTTAGTTTTAGTATTTGTAAGATAATCAATATAATAGCACCTCTCACATAGTGTTCTAGAAAGGAAAACAAGATAATTCAGGTAAAATACCAACATTAATTCATTTAAACAAATATTTATTGAGTATATGTGCCAGGCGCTATTCTAGCACCAAGGATAGACAAAGTAGTAAATAAAACAAATTAAACAAAATTAAACCTGCACTCATGGTGCTTAATTATAAATAACTGTCTGGCGCATATAAGTGTTGTATTTTGTATTATCTCTGTTACAAAGCATTATCCCAACACAAGTTCTGTGGTCCTAATCTAAATTGTTTCTGTATTTTTTATTGTAATCAAAAATAATATTCCATAAATATTTATCATGGGAATAGGTAGGACATAAAGACACAATCCTAGATAACTCAGACATTGGAAAGACACCAGAAATTGGGGAGAGAAAACACAAAGTTAAGAAAAGTTTGGCTGGTAAAACTTTGAATGCATTACAATCCTCTTTTGTCCAGGAAAAGCTGAGTGTACCGGCACCTGCCTGAAATCTTCCTGAGGTGTGTGCTTAGCCTATTTGCTTAAACCACGTTAAAACATTTGAGGAAGGACTTGGAAGAGCATAAACATTAGTTTCCACTTTACAAGGAATGCAAAGACCAAAGAGATTCTGAATATATTTTTATTAATTTAAATGCCTCTACTATCAACAGTCTCAGGGGCTTTGTTAACTGAACATGTTAACTCATAGTTCATTAAACGGTGTAAATTAAAGGCCTGCTGAAGCCTGGTGTAGCCTAGAAGAGCAAGGCCTCAGGATCCTCCGTTACTAAGGCAACCGACTCCGGGCCAGCCCAGAAAAGAGGGAACCTGAAACCTTGGCCACCTGGGAGGGTGGCCACCTTCCTTCTGTGTACAAGTTTTGTGTGTGTGTATTTTGTTTTGTTTTACGATCGGGAATAGACAGGGGTACAACTGTCAACGGGGATGCCAAATTCGCCGCCGCTGTTTGCAGTAGAGGGCGCTATAAAAGCAAGTTCTCCCATAAGCAGGAAACTCCTTCCATGCCTCACTGCCACTGAGGCGCCTGTGATTTCTTTTCCCGCCGATTCAATTCTGGCCGGAAAAGCCCCGCCCCTGGGGGGCGGGAAGAGCCCCACCTCCCAAGAGCTTCTCGCGATCGTTGCTAGGGAGTGAGCTGTGCGTAACTACCGGCCGGGAGCCTTCAGCTCTCCGGCGATTGGTCCGTTTCACAGCCGGCTGTCTGACTTCCTTTCCGGTCCCCGGTTTGCACGTGTAGTTAGGCCTAAAGACGCTAGGGCGAACTGGCCCTTGCCGGGAGCCCCAGACGTAGCCTGTCACCCACCCCGGGACTCGGAGAGTGTAGTAGCCGCTCTTTTTTGGGGTGAGCGACACGCGGCTGTAACATGGTGAGCAAGTCTCATTGTCCCGGGGGCGGGGCTCTCGCGGTTTGGAGAGGCTGGCCTGTTTCCTTTAATGCCAGTGGCCTGGCGGGCTAGGGACTGGGAGGGCTGGTCCCAAGGTGTGGGAAGGTGGTTTACTGCGAGGGTCCCCAAACTCACGCTCCCCCACCCACCACCACCACCACCACCACCAGGTACTGGTCCCTGGTCTGTTAGGAACCCTGGGAGTAGGAGTGAAGCTTCGTCTGTATTTGCAGCGTTCCCCAGCGCTAGCTAGCATCACTGCCTCAGCTCCACCTCAGATCATCAGGCATTAATTCCCATAGGAGCACCAGTTCCTGGTGCCAAAATGGTTGGAGACTGCCAGCACAGTGCCCCTGTGTGGGTCACCCTCACCACCCTGGGCATACTTTGCAGTTTAGAGTGGGTCTCCCACACACCAAGTGTCTCCGTGGGGAGTGGACAGAAGAGAATGGCCTCCCCTTTACCCCGAGGGCCCCCAAAACCTGTGACATAGGAGGCAAACAGCCCACCCTGTGCTTCATGGCGTCAGGATGGAGGAGTTGCTGGTCTTACCAGACCTTTGAGTGGCAGGTGTCTGCCTATCTGTTTGCTATGGATTAGGGAATTTATGAGAGAGTCGAAGGTTAGGCCCAAACTATGGTAGCTTACTCAACTGGGATGGTGCTTTCTCAGTGTAGAAAATCAAGGTTGGATAGTGAAATGAAAATATAGAAAGGGATGGTGAATCTTATTAAACTTTAGCATTGTGTCATGGTTTCATATGATAGTTGGTACATGAAGTGTGTACCCTGCTTGTCACTGTTTTCTCCAGATTTTCTGGTGGCAGGCTCCTTGTCATTCTGCCTCAACCTGTCAGAGACCTCTGAACACCCAGTCTAAAGTAACTTCAAGTCATTTGCACATCGCTGTGTTTTGCTTCACTTCACTTGAAATCATTTTTCTTGATTTGCTTGAGAAGAATAAGGACTTGTCTGACTTTCCTATTGCTGTATTCCCAGCACCCATAACAAAGTGCGCCTTCAGAGTAGATTCCAACAAATGTTCATTGACGGAGGATAAGTTTAGATTTTATGTTGCCTTCCCTTGAAGTGCAGGCTTCAAAATAAATTGATCCTTTACATAACTTATTAAAGATGCCTACATGGACTATGATACTATACACTGTCTTTATTTGTTTGTATGTTCTCTTTTAATCACTTGTTTTGGTTCTGTCCTTTGAAGCCTCACAGGAAGAAAAAACCCTTTATAGAAAAGAAGAAAGCTGTGTCTTTTCACCTGGTCCATCGGAGCCAACGAGATCCTTTAGCAGCAGATGAGACTGCACCCCAGAGGGTTCTATTGCCTACACAGAAAGTAGGTCTTGTTCTTTAGCCAATAAGTTTGTAGGTGGACTATTGGTAGTTTTAATGAATTATATTACCTAGCTGCTATTCTCAGATAACCAATCTTGTGAGAAAAAATAATCTATGACTTAATTTTTAAGAAGTGTGCTGATTTTTACATCATGCACATTTATTTTGATTGGGAGGATAAAGCATATTTATTTGAGATGTTTAAATGAATATAGCTTATAGCGTAATGGTAAATATTTACACACTATCAGCTACAGTACTGCATGGTGTTACTTAGGGCACAGCCAATGCTCAGTCTCGCTTTCCCTGAGATCCTTTCTTTTCATAACCACAACCTTCATTTTGCCTCCTGGTCACTCATCTCATGAAATGTAAACCATCAAAACTCATGAGGTGGTTTTAGGAAATGCCAGGGAGCCTTTAAAAGGTTGATATGGTAATGATCAGAGCATCCTCGTTAAGTGAGTAACGTGAAAGGAAGTATTGGGGAACATTGACCCTATTTAGCTTTTCAGTAAAACCAGTTTATATTGTACACTGAGAAATTTTTTTCTGTATATAATACAAGAAATTGTACGTAACCTTTCTGGGCCCCCTAGTTTTTATTTTCTAACTCTCCAAGTACATAACCAAACAAATTGAGCACATGCATGCGTGTGTGCATAGTGTGTGTTTCTTGACTTGAACTGTTGCACAGAAACGTCTAGTGAAAGGAGGAATTGTTTTTGTTCCATTTTAATTTTGTGGCACATGGTTTAGAAGCTGCTTCCTGAGTTTGTCGAGAATTCCTCCCTGCCACAGTGTCCATGTGCCATCTGCCCCTGTTCTGAAAGCTGCACTCACTGGAAGGTTCCTGTGCCTTATGCTTGGAAGGGGTACTAACTCCATTGCGATATCCTAGGTAAACGATGAAGAAAGACGAGCAGAACAGAGGAAGTATGGGGTGTTCTTTGATGATGACTATGACTACTTGCAGCACCTGAAGGAACCTTCTGGACCCTCGGAGCTTATTCCCATGAGTACCATTCGTGTACCCAACAGGGGAGAAGAAGACGAAGAGACTTCAGTAATTTCAGTAAGACTCTTGAACCAGTAAAGTGTAATAGTGAAAAAAAAAGCCATTTTAAAATCAATATAACTGTTTGGGTTAAGAAATGCTGTCAATCTGAGAAACACAAATATAGGCCATGCTCTCACTTAAAGTTGTATGTATGTGCACACACGTGTACAGTCAAGAGAGAGCAGGCCGCCTGTTCTCCGGTGGCAGTTGTCCAAAGTAACAGCCTTTGACAGTGTTAGAACTTTTCATAGACATGCTCACGGGAGACAGTACTTTTCAGCAGAAGAAAAGCAGCTGACGTTCTATATGTAAACAACTGCTTCAGCCTTTTCAACTCTGTTCTAAAATAGACCATAACTTCTGTGGAATGTTCAGATCTTTAACACTTATAAAAGCTGCAGGCTAACCATAAAAATAAAAGTAACATTGTAATGAAATTTCTGTTACTATCCTCAACAGAAATGCAGTCCACTTTAATTCTTTATCTTTTAAGTACAAAAGAGAGCACATATTTATGTGAAGTTCGTGCTACCGGTTTGTTTCCCATTTGCATGAAGGGTGCCCATGTCACCTGCCTTTGTTATCCTGTTTTTTTATTTATTATCGGTATAGAGTAAATTTATCTGTGAAACTTTTATGTCAACTGACACTTAAAAAAAAAAAAAGACATTCATTTATTGGGTTTCTTGACAAAAAAAGAAGAGATAAAAAGGGCACCAATTTCCCCTGCCTCCCATTCTCCAGTCCTCTCATGGTCTAGGTCTTTTTTTCCTCTGGGAAGATGTGATCATAGCTCCTCCAGTCCTTAGTTGTTGCTTAAGGAGAGTTAAAGGGGTTGGATTTCAGGGTATCATCTTAAAGAAAGAGATGAAAGCTGCAGCTGTTCGTTGACTCACTAGATCATACCTCTTGTAAGGCTGCACACCCCACTACCTCATCTCTAAATCCACTTACCTGCTCCTTCCCCAGGGCTGTTAGGTCAGTAGTAGGGTACTTAATCTTATTGATTCACTTCCTTCTAGGACTTACTGAGGGAGGAGAGGGGGTCCAGTAGTGGCTCAACTTCTTTTACCTTACAGAGAAAAGTTTTAATAAAATCTTGACATTCTTCTGGCTGAATGGTATTGACCAGTACAAGATTAACTTTCTTTTCTAAATTCATTTTGTGTGAAAGTAATGAGTTAATTGGCTTTTTAACAGAAAAAGGCTTTTAAATGGACACTTCAGTGATGTTTACAAGATGAGTGAATTATGTTTAAAGAAAAAAATGGTTCCTGGTTTTCTGCAGCATGATGCAAAAATGTAGATGAGTCCTGTGTTTTTTTAACCTTTAAGTTGTTTGTAACAAACCAAAATTAAATAAACCAGAAATGTTGAATAAGCCCTAAAAATAGAAAGTAAGGCAGTGCAGAAAGGCAGTACAAAAATGCCTTAGTGCTGCTTGAGTAGCCCCTGATTTTCACATGACAGAAAGCAGGTGCTGTCATGGTAGAAAGCAACTAGGCAAACTCAGTGTATTAGGAACTACTGCAACCAGTGAAAATTACACTCTTTTTTAAAATCACAAAAATTATCTAAACTCTGATTGTGTATATGATTCTCTATTTCCCAAGTTTTGAAAAGAATCTCCAAATGTAAATTCACTAAAGACAAGATGATCTTCCCTTTTTTTAACCCTTAAATCTCAAGGATTAATAATCAGAGTATCTTTAAAAAAATTTTTTTTGCCATAATTAAAAAAAATTAATAATGTAATATACCAAAAAATTATTGTGCACTTTAAATAAATGAAGCATATGCGAATTATATCTAGTAAACCTGTTTTTTAAAAAAGACTCTACAGCAGAAAACCAGATCCTTGCCCGTGTTTATGCCATCAAGAAACTCATTTTGGAAGCCATCACAGCTTGCTCGGCCTGCACTACTACACATAGCCTTTACACATGCTCTCCTGAGGCTTCCAGTTCAGCTTGCTCTGAGCCAGTGACAGTGTACATCCCAGCTTCACGCCTGCTACTCAACTGAGGATGAGGAGTGGGTGGTGAGGTACACGGACACAGATGACATGTAGCCGTGACCCTCACATTATTAACTATCTGGTTGAAAAGATGCAACTTAAGCATAAGGACGAGTCAGAAAATATGTGCCAGCACAAATTGAAGTAGATTGTGTAGTGTAAAGAATGATGGGAGTTCACACATGGGAGGTTTTAGGACAGCAATCAAGAGGTAAATGCCAAGCAAGCTGTGGAGGCGGGAGGAACCGAGCTAGCTAGTAAAGGGTGGGTGCTATCGAGAGAGGAAGGAAAATTCCAATCAGAAAGAAGGGACATCAGGAGGTATTGTGAATCATAGCATCAGGCACATGTGTGCTCCATAAATTGTTTTGAATTCTATGATGTGAGGAACTGGACTTGATTTACATGGAGGGCCTGTTACTGAGTAACAGTAAGAAATTTGGATCTATAGATAGGTCTTGATTTTACAGACCCTTGAACATTAGTGAAAAAAACAAGTTCAGGGAGGTCACATTATAAAGCATCAAAGGAGTTTAGGCTGCCAGTGATATGAAAGTCGGATTAGGTGGAGACTATCTAAGCAGTGCTTACAGTAATCTGTGTCTTATTAACCATGAGTTAGATGGTGGCCAGAAGACTGATACGAAATCACTGTTTACCAGGGAGTTCAAAGGGATGTGATTTGTGACCACCCTAGGATTTACGACAGCTGATTCAGAGAAAGGCCATTACAGAAATTTGTTCATTATCTCTGTCTAAGAGGGAAAAAATTTGTTTTTGAAACTTGATGGGAGTGGAGTTAGAAGACGTGGATTTGAATCCCAGAACCTCACTTAACCAGTTTCAGGCAGGCAAGCTATTTAACTTTTCTTAGCTTTTGTTTCACTGAAACATGCTGATTTTTCAAAGGGTTGTGAGGATTACATGGAATAATATACTGAGAAAGCTTTGTGAAGTATTGCAGGGACGTTGCTTTTGAGATAATGATGAAATACATACATTTAAAGTATATAACAAGTGAGAAAGAATGCAGAATGTCGGTGTGCTAGTTTTCATAGGGCGACCATAGCAAATGACCACAAATCACCACTGTGGCTTATGAGAACAGAAATCCATTCTCACAATGGAGACAAGTCTGAATTCAAGCTTTTGGCAGGGTTGGTTCCATTTGAGGAGCTCAGGAAGGATCTGTTCCACGCCTGTGTCTTAGCTTCTGGTGGTTGCTGGCAGTCCTAGTGTTCTCTGGCTTTTAGGTAGGTACATCGCTCCAGTCTTCTCCGTTTTCACATGGCGTTCTCTCCTTTGTGTCTTCAGGTGTTCACATGGCCTTCTTAAACATAACCAGTCATGGGATTAGGGCCCACCACAATCCAGTGTCACCTCATCTTAATTAATACCTGCATGGATCCTATTTCAAAATATAAGGTCACATTCTGAACTTCCGGTGGACGTGAATTTTAGGGGAACACTTTTCAACCCAGTATAGTAGTTCAGAAGTATTGCTAAATAAACCTAACCATTGTGTAACTTCTTTTTCAAGACCACTGGAATTAAGTTGCCTTCGTCAGTGTTTGCATCGGAGTTTGAGGAAGATGTTGGATTGTTAAATAAAGCAGCTCCTGTTTCAGGTGTGTTTAATTTCATTGCTCTTCCAAGTGGATAGAGCTGCATTTTCCAAAAATAAACAGGTAGTAATAAGACAGCTTTTTGTTCCTGGTAAAGTGCTGAAACAATTGAGATGTGTCTGAATGCAGAGTAAAGGTCATTAGAGAGGTATGAGTGTGATTGATTGGCATCCTTTTATTGACATCAAAATCTCAGTCTTTGAAGTTCCTATTTGTAGAGGAAAGTGGAAAAATTATTTTTGGTGATTTGGTAGGGAAATTTTAACCTTGACCTAGCCTCTTTAAGAGGAAATGGCGATACTCAGTTAGCCTTACATACATATGGTATAATCTAAAAAATGCTTCATATGTTAGCTTTTACAAGTTCTCCCAAGAGTATGGAAGTATTTTATAGAAGTCTCATTTTATCATCTATTTCAGATACACTGAAAAGTTAACTTTTTTTTTTTTTTTAGTGCCAACACTGTATTTTAGAACAAACACAGAAGTCCACAGAAATGGTGTTTGGTATTTTCTCCTAAATTATTGAATAACACTTTAACAAAATTATTGACTTTAAGTAGATCTTGCCATGTAGCATTCATTTATCCAATCTATACATTTTTGAGTTGCCACTATGTGACAGGCTCTTGAGTTAAACCAGAATAAAATCTAATCCCTAACCTTAAGGAATTTACCATCAGTTGGGAAAGATAGACAATGAATGGGAAATTATGGTTACAGTACAAATGAATAAATAGTAAGGCATCAAACCAGCCTTGGGGAATTGGGCAAGGCATCCTAGAGGAAATCATATCTAGGTTAATTTCTTAGGTCAAAGTTAAGCAGATGGATGAAGGAGGATGGTGTGGGGAGGAGAGGATATATCAGACAGAAACTGTATACAAAAGCAGAAGAACATAAATGCAGGAAACTGCACACATTTTTAGCATGCCTGGAATGAAGGGTAAAGGTGACTACAAAAGGAGGTGGAGAATCAAGCAGTAACCATGTTGTAAGGGATATCGGAAGCCACGTCACTTTATAGGTTTGAACCTGACACTTTTTCGTAGACTGTAGTATTTTTATATAGAGAAGAATATAGCTGAAGAAACAGGTTGGGATCTACTAAAATCTCATAGTCTGAAAGGACAAGGTTTACTAGGCAACAAATACTTAATTTGAGTTTCTTCTAACAGGTGAATTTAAAGCCCAGTTTCTTCCTGCAGGTTAAAGCTTTGAATTTTGCTAAATAGACTCAGTTTTAATTTTATAAATCTATAATGGAAGGGTTTTTACCAATGGATATTGAAACTGGTGGGATTTTTTTTCTCCTTTTTTGTCCTTGCAGTCACCCATCTGTTTGTTTTTCTCATTAGACTGAACTTCTTAGTCATTCTTTTATGCTCTGTACATAGAATCTGGGATATAATAGGTACTCTGTTAGTTAAGTGAAGGAATGATGATCCTTTCTTGGGAATTATTACTCAAGTTTTGTTTTCCTTCTAGGACCTCGGCTGGATTTTGATCCTGACATTGTAGCAGCTCTTGATGATGATTTTGACTTTGATAATCCAGATAATCTGCTTGAAGATGATTTCATTCTTCAGGCCAATAAGCCGACTGAAGAGGAAGAAGGAATGGATATACGGTATATTTAGTTTGTTTTGAAGTGTATGGCCTGACTGTTGCTTCTTTATAATAAGATAGTTAACCACAGAATGTTACTGCTGAAAGAGTCCTTCGAGAGCATTTAGCCTGAGACTTCTCCATTTTAGAGCAAAAAAGTGTGAGACTTGAGGTCTTTACAAACCGCCGGTAGGTGGGGCTAAAGTCCAAGTTGCCCGATTGCTAGTTCGTTACTTTCCCAGCCACACCAGACTGGTCAGGCAGCACAGCTGTTCCTGCCCAAACAGGAACCCTCCCTGAAATACCCTCGAATTTCACTTGTGTAAAGTCATTTGGTTCTTTTATTTTTCAAGTTGTTTTGACAGTTACTTTATGACTCTGACTTTAGGAAATATGAGGCTGAAGATGGCAGTGAGTGGGAAGATGTGGACGATGAGAAAGAAGAAGGTAGCGATGATCTCTGTGACTCTGCAGGCTCGTTATCAGATGCGGATATGTCTGCTCCTGGAAAACCTCTTGGGGCTCTAGAAAATCACTTGTTCTGGGAAGAGGAAACAAAAAGCCGCTTTACCGAGTATTCTATGACATCCTCAGTCATGAGGAGAAATGCACAGCTGACCCTACATGATGAGAGATTTGAGAAGGTAAAGTCACCAATTAAGGGTCTTTGAATACTACTTCCTAGTAAATTTTATATGACATTGGAATCCAAAGCCAAAACTTACAGCATTAGAAATAGACCGTAACTTTTATTAAAACAGACCATGAAACCACCCCAATTTTAATTCTGGGAAGAATGCAAATAAGTCAAACTACAGCTTATGAAACCTCATGACTTCCCTCTTAGAATGCTGACATTTTGATTCCACACATTTCCAGTCACAGTCCCTAAGATTGTGCTAGTTTCCTCAAGCAGTGGCTTGAGCATAAACAAAATTCCATTTCTTTCCATTTTTTTCATACATTTTGCTCACTGATATATCCCAAGGCTTAAAGTGGTATGTGACATGTGGTAGGAATTTGAACTTTGAACTGGTCAGTAAATGATTGAAGAGTGAAGGAATGGATGGCTTCCTTCAAGATGAATCTAAGATAAAGGTGCTAACTTTGCTACCTTTTAACTAAGTACTAATTTCCCTCTTCTCGCAAAGAAATAGACAAACTTACTACAAATAACCTCATTTCAGGAGTCACATCACTCCTTACTTACTCTTTTACAAAGCCTATTAGTGTGAACAGCATTTGACTAATAGAAGAAACATCATCATCTAAACAAAATGAAATTTGTACATTAGTTTGCACAGTCAGTGAATTTGAAAGTATCTAAAATATTCTGAAGTGAAGATTTCTGCCTAGCATTTTGCTCTCCAAGCTGAACAGAATAACTGCCTTTTATTTTCATGTTGAGTGGCAGCTATTTTCAGTCTACATGTAAGTCTTGAAGTGCTGGGTAGAGTGTTTTTCATGTCATGTTAATGGTGCTGAATCTCTGCTAATATTTCAGTGGTAGATGCGATCTCATAGTAGTGCTTATGTTGTGTAGGAATAAAATTAATGTAAAAATAACATTTAAATGCTGTAGTCTTCATGAATACATTCATTTTCATGGTATCTTTTTATATTCAAGTTTTATGAACAGTATGATGATGATGAAATTGGAGCTTTGGACAACGCCGAATTGGAAGGTTCCATTCAAGTAGACAGTAGTCGCTTGGAGGAAGTTTTGAATGACTACTATAAGGAGAAGTCAGAAAAGTATGGTGGATTTTCCTGGCTTACCTTTCTTTTTTCAGTTTCAAATAAAGTCTGTAATTGTACAAGTTAAATGAAATTCACCCAGTCAGAATCCGTATTAAGAAAATGGTACATTTTCCATAACCTTTGGCTCACATTTTGACATTAAGAGTTCTGCAGCTGCATATGACAGTGGGTGGGAATGTACTGAGAACCCCTTTCTCTATAACTTTGTCCTAAGAGTCATGGTGGAATAACTGAGGCTTAGAGGGGGAAGTACAAGGTCACATTCCACTCGAGAATGAGAATGAGCTTCTGGCCGAAGAATTATTCAAACTTTGTAAATGTATACTCTTAATCTTCCTGAAATGCCAGGCGTTCTGAGAAATAGATATTGATGGCTTATAGAAAGATAAGAATTTGTCTCTCCAGCTGGATTAGCATAACTTTCTAGCCAAATATTTGGTGAATCAACACCCACATTAACATGGTTTTTCTGAGAGAAACTAATGAGGTGTTTACATCTGCTAGAAAGGTCTGTGTTCTGTGATCACTATCATGTGCAGATCCTACAGCAGGATAAGAGCTGCATACTTTGAGTGAGTTATTTGAATACGTTGGAGAGACAGATGGGCTAATGCTTTTTGAGGCTTTAAAAAAGATTATGTTTTAGGAAAGCTGTTATTTTATTTAATGTGTTATATCCTTGCAAAGACACAGATAGATTTTTCCTTCCTGTCAGCAGAATGAATGTCCAAAACCTGCTAGGAGGGAGAGGCTGAGTTAGATAGAGCTAATTTTGACAGGAAGTGACAGATGGGGCACATGAGTATGTGGATTTTTAAAAATGTTATTGTTTCCATAGTTTTAAGTGTGGTTTGAGTATAATAATGGGTGGTGTTCTTTTTTCCCCTCTTCTATCTTCATTTGTGAAAACTCATCCAAAAGTTGTGTAAAACTGAATACTCTTGAACCCTTCGAGGATCAGGACTTGCCAATAAATGAACTTGATGGGTCTGAGAAAGAAGAGATTGTTTCTGTAGTTCTCGAAGAGGTCAAAGAGAAATGGGATTGTGAATCTATTTGTAGTAAGTATCTTAGTGTCCCCTCCACTTCTCTGCTAAAAGTTGTGACAGTAATTTCAAACTATTAAGTACATAAACTTTTTGAAAAAGTACATTTTGTGAAAATAACTTGAACAAAGAAATATTCCTACATTTTAAATGATATAAAAACATTTATAAGAGAAACTTCAGTGTTATTTTGAACTATGAAAACACCAAAATTGGGAATATAATAGGAACTCAGTAATATTTTGCTGATCTGAAAGTGTACTTATTGATACATGTTTTGTTTTGTTTTTTTTTTAGGTACATACTCAAATTTATATAACCATCCTCAGCTTATCAAGTATCAACCAAAGGTAGGTTCTAATGTCCTGAGCCATTTGAAATACGCAGTGCAGGAACTGAAGTGTACAAATTATTTTCCCACTGTGACTTTATCTCTGCTGGCTACCAACACCGTTAGGAAAAGTAACACCAATGTGTCAGAGCTATTTTTTAATAGAAATGGGAAATAACTCTAATGCCATTTTGTCTTTCTTTTAGCCCAAACAAATCCGAATATCTTCTAAAACAGGAATACCTCTCAATGTGTTGCCTAAGAAAGGGCTTACAGCAAAGCAAGTTGAACGAATGCAGAAGCTTCATGACAGTGATCTCCCCGAGGTGTCAACCCAGCCACGCTCTAAAAATGAAAGCAAAGATGAAAAAAGGGCAAGAAAGCAAGCTGTAAAAGAAGAGCGCAAGGTGACGTACTCTTCCCGGACGTGGGATTTGCAAAGAGCTGGTGGGCAGGGGGGTCCTGGGGTTTTTTTTGTTGTTGTTGTTTTTTTTAGTGAAATTAGTTTGCATCAGGTTGAGGATTTGAATAACATGAACATATTCCTGTACAGGAACGAAGAATAGAGAAGAAAGCTAACCAGTTAGCCTTTAAACTGGAGAAAAGAAGGCAGGAAAAGGAGCTGCTGAACCTGAAGAAGAATGTTGAGGGGCTAAAGCTATGACAGGAGAGCTTTGAGGGTAAGGCACAGTGTCCTTCGGGGCTCCTCACTATGTTCAGGAATGAACAAGGATCTTCAAAGGGACAACACTGACCTGCCATTCTTACTGGCAGGTACTGGAAAAGAAACAGTACGGTATTTGTATTTATACCAGCAAGTTTGTAAATATTGTAATATTTTAAATTTAATATGATAAGCTTACATTTGCCCTGAAATAAATGACTTCATGAATGTGAAATGTTTGGATGAATTAAAGGAAAATAATCTTCATAATTTAAATGGAATTGGTGTGTTATTTGTATGGTTGTCCCAGTTGTCTTTTGCAGATGTTCTTAAATATTTCTTTGAAACCTCTTCAATCCTATTCAGAAGGGGCTTAATTTACTGTATGTAGAAAAGTGACCCAGTTCAACTCAATTTTGAACTGCTGAACCGTAAGAAGAATGTTTCTGAGAAGATTACACTGATAGGAAACTGTTTTCCTTTGCTGTATGCAAAGGGCTATTTCAAAACGATGGTAAAACTGAATATTAAGTTTTTTGGGACTCAATTCCTGGATGACTTGCTTTTGGAAATTAGGAACAGTGAAGACAGGAAACAGAAGAAGAAATAATCAAGAAAATTTCCTTGGCTTCAGTGCCTGGCTCAAAATCAGAACTATTTGCTTCAGTTTAAACTAGAAAGTTTGTCTTTTCAACATTATTTAATGCTTGGAACCATTTATACTTGACTAAAGTACATAGTTGAAAACTCCCTGCTTTTCTGATGAGTTTGTTTTTTTAAATAGCTTTAAGCTTTTTCAAGGCTAAAGCAACGACACCATCACAATTGTTAATTATTTGGTAAATTGTGACTTCCTTGCAACAGACAAGTTGTTAGTGACCCTTGTTCATGTGTCCATGACTGACGTGTTATCTGGACTCTTCTGGAAAAGATACCTGGACACTGTTGGTCTGAGTTGGGAACAGAATGGCTAGAGCAGAACCATTTTTAGCAGGTGAGCTGCATTTGATATCTAAGTTATTAGGAAGTGGCTTCATCTAATTCATTTGATTCTGGTTTTTCCACAGCTGGTGTTATCTTGTTCTATATGTTATCGATTCTAAATCTCTTATTACTGTAGGAGTTTTAAAAGAGTTATGAGAAACAATAGTATTAGGGACTATACCAGCATTGACTGATACAACAAAGCTTGGCCGAAGAACTTGCCATTATGGAAAGCGTGTATGTAAATGCCAACCCGTGGAAGCAAAGGGTCAGATGATGGTTTATGGTATGATTGGGAATAGTTTAAATCCTAAAAGGATTGCCCATTTATTTTGGTAGCTATCTCAATCGAAGGTCCTCAAAACCAGCAAGAAACTTACAGATATGGAATGTTACTTAGACTTAGTGCTATTCAAATACTATCTTAACGAGCTTCTAATGTCACTGCACTTCACCCAAAGGGCTTAAATCAGTACATTACATACTTTGCCATTAAGAGAATGTGATGATGAGCCGCGAGTCTTAAGTGAAGTACATTGGGATTTAGGTGGATTCTTCTCCAAATTTAAAGGTCTTCATTTTATTTTTGAGAACAAATTCTTACACAAAATTTTTAATTATGAATTTTTGGAATATTGATGATTTGAGTCATCTGTAAACAATGGTTGGGAACTTAAGCTCCGTACTAAATGTCAGGAGTGCAAAGCGATAAGGGGGGTTTTGCCTTCAGGACTGCATCTGAGGAGGCAGGGTGTTTGCAGCAACATGTTACTGGCAAGGCCAAGTCGCTGTGGTAAGTACCGCTTGAAATGAGACTATTGGTACTTGCCGTTTCCCCTGAAGTGATCTCAGTATAATTAAACCTTTCTCAAGGTTATGTCAATTATCACTTCCCCATATACTTTTCCCTGATCATGCATTTTAAAATAGCACACACATCCTTCCCCCTGCATTCTTTATGCTCCTTCCCTGCTTTTATGTTCTTCATGGCACCTATTGGCATCTGAGATCTTGTTTTCAGTCTCCTCTCACAAAAATGAAATGAGGGCAGGGGATTTTTGTTAACTGCTTTATCCCCTGGGTCTAGAACAGTGCCTGACATTTGGCAGATGATCACTAAGAAATGTGTAAATGAATGGATAGGTGGGAAAGACAGAAAAGTGTTGCTTAAACTTGAAGGGAACAATGGGACCTAGACTACGTTAGCAAGAAGAAAGTCTGAAGCATCCCGAGTAGAGGGAGCAAAATTGTGAAGAATTTGCCCACTTTATCTCAAAGATCTATTTTGTGTAAACATTGTCCACAAATGCTATAAAATTACTTTTTGAGATATTTTAGAACTTCTGTTATTTTACAAGTCAAACTAAGTATCAGAAACATACCACTTGTGCATGTTACCTGGTGTACATTATATCCATACCTCTATTGTGATGTCATCAAATCACCTCAGATGAAGGACAGAACTCTAGCCATACTGTAACTTTACTGTTACATTGTCAATATGTTTATGTTGCTTCATCCACTGCATTAACATAGTATGCTTCATTCATCTTGTTTGTTTCAGTTAAAGGTCAGGAGAAGGTAAAAATTCTAATGGCCTTAAACTTTAATTGTGAAACTTATAGGAGAATGTATAATAAGAAATAGAACATAGAAGTCACCTGTGGGTTCATCAATTTCATTTCACTCTTTTTCTTCAAGTGCCTTTTATGTGCTATCTAGACTCCCATCACCTGTATGATACCCCTGAATGCAGTATCTCGTTTAGTTTTGAACCAGTAAGAAGCATAAATCTACCACTATGAAGGAAGGCAATATTTACTACAATTGGATGAAGGCATCCTTAAGAAAATGAGCTGAATAGTCTCTGAGTCTGATAACAGCTTCTAGAGTTTACAAAAGCCCCTGTAGAGATGTCAGTGAGCAGATGATGAATGAGTCCTAGGAAATGTAAGTCGCCACAGCTCGAGCATCCTTGATCTCCTGAAGAACTATGCCTAGAGGTTGTATGCATGTTTTATATTTTCTGCTTCTCAGCTCACCTGAGTCAAGATCAGTGCAGAACCTTCTCATGGGGTGAAATTAATGTCCTCAGCTGATTTAGATTTTAGAATATGTAGGGGAGAACAGGCATTTCATTGAGACATGGTCAAACAAGCCCAGTGTAGAACAGAATGGGAGCCAGATACACTAGAACATGCTATCCTTGGACTGCAAAGGCAGTGAATACTGGTTATGACGGCCTTCGAAATGCCATTAATCTCACACCTCTACTCTGGACTGGTAGCACTCTAGTTCTGGTACCTACTGTTATCCTGGGAATTCCCTTCTACCTATTTGCTCACTTATTTGCAGAGCACATCCTCCAGTAATTCTTGAGAACAGCATATACAGGATGTAAACTGTGAAACCAAGCATGTCTGGAAATATATTCTACCCCCATATTTGATTGATAGCTTAACTGGGTAAAACAGTCAGGTTGGAGGTTATTTTCCCTCAGAAACTTAAAAGGATTTTTTTCCATTTATTTCCGTTCTTACTGTTTGGAATCTGAAGGCATTCTGATTCTTGACACTTCGTATGTTACTGGTTTTTTTGTTTGTTTGTTGCTTTGTTTTGTTTTAATCTAAGTCAGTAGATCCTCTGTCTCCAGTGTTCTAAAATTTTACAATGGTGTTTATTGTTATAGATCTGTTTTCATCCATTGTGCTGGGTTCTTTCAACCAGAAAGCTCATTTCCTTTCACTTCGGGAAATTGTTAAAACTTATTTTTATTTCCTTCTTTGTGTTTTCTCCTCTTATCTCTTGAATTCCTATTATTTGGAGTAGAACCTTCTAGACAGGTATTCTACTTTGCTGATGTTTCTCTCCCATTTCTATGTCATTTTACTTTCTGGGAGATTTCTCTAATTTTATCTCTCAACTTTCTTATCGAGCTTTTCGTTTCTCCTATAAGCCTTTTAATTTCCAAGAGCTTTAGTTTTCTTTTAAATTTCTTTTTTGTTTGTCTTGGGCTTACATTCTGGAGACTTTGCTTAGATCTTTGGGAATTCTTGTCTGTCTGTTCATGATTAAGATTAGAGGAAGAAAATACTGGAAAGTCTAAATGAATAAGTAATGTTTGATAATTTTAAGCTTTCTTGCAGGCTGGTCTGAGTGAGCTGTTTGGAAATCTTCCCAATGTCAGTATCTGTATCTGTTTCCTCATGGAATAGTTATATTCCCAGGGAAGTTTTTATTCTGCCTTAGGAGTAAAGGGCAAGCAAGCAGAGTTCTGTGAGCCAAGTAGAGGAAGGTAGGTATGGGGGTATTCTCTGCATCAACATCACTACTCATGTGACTAATCACTAGATTTTAAGCATACATGTATGTGTGTATATGTACCTATATACGTGCACATGTGTATACATATAGAGTTAATCCTTAGTAATCATGGAGTCCCTATTTGCAAATTTGCCTGCTTGCTAAAATTTCTAACCCTAAAATCAATACTCAAGGTACTTTCATAGTCATTCATAGACATGCACATAGTAGTTGTCACCTGACATGCATGTTCCCTGCTAAGTTAGAAAAAGGTGAGGTTCTACCCCCTAGTTTCAGTTCATACTGTCAACAGGTGTCCTTTTCACAGTCTAGTTAGTGCCATATTTTTGTGTTTTTTTTTTTTTTCACTTTCTCAGTGATTTCACTGTTGAACATGGCCCCCAAACATAGTGCTGGAGTATTGTCTAGTGTTTCTAGGCACAGGAAGGCTGGATGTACCGTCCAGAGATAATGTGTCTGTTAGAAAAGCTTCATTCAGGTGTGAATTTTAGCATTGTTGGCCTTGAGTAGTTCAGTGTTGTTGAATCAACAATATTTATTTAAATAAGGTCTCTTTAAACAAAAGCACATAAAATAAGGTATAGATTGATAGGTTGATGAAAATGTGACCGGAGGCTCACCGGATCTAAACCTGTACCTGCCCCAAGAGTGATGAGTCCGTGTTTGCTCATTTAGTGCTTGCAGAGAGGGAACATAATTACCACAAATATTGAAAGTCAGCCGTGTGCATGTGTATCTATCTACCTCTCCATGCTGTCAGCTGCGCCTCGTGTTGACTCCTGCACAGACCTCCTCTTTTATCTGTTCTGGAGAGCAGACATCTGCTAGAGTTGGGGAAGGGCAATCACCGCGGGGGCACAGAGCGAGGGAGGCGATGTAGGCACCTTCTTTTTAGAAAACTTTCACCCCATCCTCTATATTTTAGCAGTCTCTGCCTCATCATATTTTTTGTGGCAGTTCCAGAGGTCTGTGTTGCCCTAGGGGTTCTCGTGACCTTGAAAGGTTCTCAGTTCTCCCTATCAGTCTAGGAAGTGGCTTTTGATGTAACTTTAAGGCCTCTAAGTTGGTTACCATGTCCATCAGCACTGCAGATTCCAATTATTTTTATTGTCTTTTCCCTTCACTGTCCTTGTGTTTCTCCATTCCTTTTGTCCCTTTACTGTACTATTTGGGGCTTTAGGGGAAACAAAAAAAATTGATGGGGTGTTCTCTCTGCCATCCTAACTCATTAGTCTTAATTCCTTTTCTTGTTTCATGACTCATGTTCCTAAGATAAGTTAATAAGTTGAGGTCAGTATGCCATAACCTTTGCCACATGGCCATGAAAGATATCGAAATTGCTAATGTTTGCATGTTCTGGGTTGTAAAGGACTTAAGAGTTCTTTGACTTGCAGACAACGGAATGAGAAAACATTCTTCTTTTCCTTTCCTACCATGCCTGTATAAGGAAATGTGAATTAGTAGGTGTCTTTACAAAGCAGTCTTTCAGCTCAGAAAGAGACTGTCTAGTCAAAAGTAGAATTTTTTCCAATTTCATTACAGCCATAATCCCCTCCAGGCTTCTTATAAAATTTTTGAACTGAGATCTTTGTAATTCTTATTTTTCACTGTTAGCATGCTAAACAAAATTGATCACTTCCAGATCACCTTCCTTTCCTCAATTTTAAAATTATTTAAGATTATAAACCAGCATATAAAAGTAATAGCTACTTTAATAATCTACTCAGTAAGACTCCAATTAGAAAGAATAAAGATAAAAATAACTAAATTGATTCTCATTGTTTTAGAATCTTCTATCAAAAAAGTGTTTAATGTTATTCTTTTATTCTGATTTTTAAAACAGTGATATACAGTCTGTGTAGAAAAATTTAAAATGCAGGAAACTAAAGAAATAATCACCTTTATTTATACCACTCAGAGGTAATTACTGCATACACACACACACACACACACACACACACACACACACACAAATATCTATATCCTTCCGGTCTTTATTTGTAAATATAACATATCATTAACATTTTCCATGTTATTCTTCCACAAATCATTTTTAATTGCTACATTCTTATTTACTGGTTGGTGACCTTTTTCTGTACAGGCCAAAATGAATAATTTTTGGTTTTGCAAGCCATATGTTCTTTGTTACAACTACTCAACTCTGCTTTTGTAGTGCAAAAACAGTGATATATGTTATATAAACAAACAAACGGGTATGACTGTTCACCAATAAAACTTGATTTGCAAAAACATGCATTGGCCCCCTGGCCACAATTTGCCAAACCCTAGATGTTTTCAAAACTTTTTATTTTGACATAGTTCACAAAGTTGCAAAATAGTGCAGAGAGATCTCATGCACCCTTTACAGTTTCCCCCAAGTTATTTAAATAACTAAACAACTAAAAGGCAATATCAAAACCAAGAAGTATGCATTGGTAAGATGTGTGTTTATAGTTCTATACCATTTTATAAATGTGTGGCCCACCAGTACAAAAAAGATACAGGATTATACCACCACCATCTCCCTCACTCTATTCCTGTATCGTCACGACCACCTCCCTCCTTGACCATCTCTACCTCTTGGCAATCACTCATCTATTTTCCATCTCTATAATTTTGTAATTTTGAGAATGTTTTACAAGTGGAATCACATAGTATGTGACCTTTTGAGATTGACTTCTCTCAGCATTAAGACCCATCGAGGTTGTTGCATAGAACTATAGTGTTCCTTCTATTGGTGAGTGGTATTCTAGGTTGTGGAAGTAAGAGTTTGACCTTTTGAAGGGCATTTGATTATATCAAAGAATTCTTTTAAAGTCCTAGTGACTACATATTCCATGTCATTCAGCATTCTGTAACAAACACTGTGGACCTCATTGATCTCCATGTTTGCTTCAACTGACATAGGCAGATATTCCCTTCTTTCCTTATGGTTAAGCTTCCATGTTGAATGTGGTTCAGAATTTGGGGTCCATGTATTTCAGGTATTCAATTGAATCATATTTATCTCATTATTTTAAATTCACTGAACTCATTTAAACTCACTGATTTAAACCAAAGACCATTCATTATTTCTCCAGGGACTTCCATTTGCTTTGTGGGTTAGTACTGACATAATATATCTATATAGTGATAGTTGAATAGTCTTAATACTTGCAAAGATAGAAACTCAGATTGAAGTGTCAGTGTAACCTCTTATTACCTGTGGTCTTAGAAAAGTCATCTAAACTTGAATCTTCATTTTCTACCTGTAAAATAATAAGTAGGTAGGTAGGTAGGTAGGTAGATAGTACCAACCCTGTCTCATAAAATTGCTGTGAGGAGCAAATCTGATTACATAGGAAAAGCATTTGGGGAACTGGAAAACACCATGAAAATGTTACATAAAAATAAATCTTCATTAGTGGTTTAGAAGAATACTTTTTATTAATAAGTATGTGGAGGGGTGGGATACCCTTGCTGGGGAAAAAAAAAATTAAGACCCCATTTTACAGAGATAGAAGGCCAAAAAACAGGGAGAGTAATATTTCTGTATGCTGTAATGGATGACCTGTGTTGCAAATACAATACCATCTGGCAGATGTGAAAAGAAATCATTTAAATCAATGTGTGTAATGAACTACCATCTGATTCCTGTTAATCAGACCTTCCTTTTTCAAACTGTCTTCCCTTGGTTTCCATGACCCTGTTCTCTCTGCTTCTCCTCCTGGCTTATCACCATCATCTTCTTGGCCCTTAAATATGGAGTTCCCGGGAGATCATCCCTGGACTTCTCTTTCCATGACCTCTTCCCTGGCAATATCACGCCTTTACATCACTCTCCAAACAAAGCCTACATCTGTGTCTCTAGCCTTGACCTCCCTTATATCCATCCTGCTGGCTGGATAACTCTTTTTCAAACTCAGTATTTCCAAAACTGAGGTCATTTTTCATACTAAGATGGCCCTTTTCAAAATCTCTATTTTTTTTTTCTATCCACAGTCCTATTCTCCTCTCAAGCTTGGGTATCCTTCTCTCTTTGCCACCACCCAACTCCCCCAAATCTAGGCATGTTGTCGATTCTCTGACCACAATGTGTTCCATTTCCTCCTTTCTTTCCATTGAAGATCTACACCTTTAGCTTTTTAACTATAATCTTATCTTCCCTCCCCACCATCATCCATTTAGTCCCTCCTCACCTTTGTCATATGAATCTTCTACAGCGTTGTTCAAGTTCTTCTTACTCAGTGTTCTTGATTGGTGCCCTTGTTAGTAGGAAAAACATTGTTGTTCTAATATAAAATCTTCTCCATGATCAAACTGCTTTTTAATCTTTATATACTCAACTCCGGGAGAATGGAAAAGAAGTAATATGAAGTCACTCTTTTTTTTCCCCTCAATTCCATAATGTTTTCCTTTTCTCAGGACATTTTTCTAACTTCATTTAAAGTAATTTATGTGCATACTTTCCTTTTCTATGCTGGACCCACGTACGGTTTGTCTCAGTATTCCCACAGAGTTGCACAGAGCACATATTTATTGAATGAATGATTGGTCCTGTGGTAGAAACTCAATTCTTGTTTGGCCCATATATTCAAGAAGTATTTATTGAGCACCTTCAAGTACTTTGAAGCACTGGGATGTAGTGGGCACAGTTTCAGCCCTTTTTTTTTTACCTTTTATATTTGAGTTTCTCCTTCATTTAACTTTTAAATACTTCTATGGTTGAATATCAAAAAAAAAATAGTAAGTAGTGAACATATTATGATTATAATCCTTCACTCATTCACTGCTGCATGTGAAATGTCAGCAGTAAGTATTATTTACTGGCCTCATTAAGGGGTCTGACCCCAAACACCACCCCCAGGATGATGTTCCCCATCTTCATATGCTTATCCATTGTAATGGCATCCCTTTCTTGATTTGAATCAAAGTCTACCAGCTCTACCTGGTCCATTTTATCTGTCTCTTCTACTTCTTCTCAGATAGGTGTTTATTCCAGCAAAGAGAGTTTATTGAGAGAGAGAAAGCCATTCCCAGGAAAGTTTTTCTTAAATCTAATGATTAGGCGACCTTTTTCATACAGTCTGATGAATTGACATGCCTTCATTTAGCACACAAATAGACTTTCCACTCTAGTAGGAATCCCTAAAGCTGTTACCATTGGATTATTTATTACTATCCTAAGGTGTTAACTTCGTACTTACGTCTAAGCAAAGGTATCAGGCACTTTGTTTCAGAATATATTAAGTATTAAATAATTATACTGATTGCCAAAGGATGTGGAATTTACCTGATTAGTGAAGTGAGAAGTTTTATTAGAAGAGAAAAACACAGGTGAGTTTACAAAGGACCTTTTTAAGAGAACGAAGGAGCTGGTGGGGAGAGAAAAGAGAGTGAGGATACTAAACTATTGAGGTCTCCTCCAGTTAGTCATTTCTTCTCAGGCAGGCAATTCCATGAAACTAACATAATGTGCTCTTGGATCTTATACAGATGGCAATCAGGAATTATTTCCCTGTGAAGTCTGTGGAAGACGCTTTGCAGCAGATGTTCTGGTAAACATAAAGACATTTTGTAGATGTGTTTCATTGGAGTTAAATGAACTGTCAAGTTAGAGAGGAGGCCGCAGTGGCAAAGATTAAAGACAGATGTGCAGGGAAAGCAGGGGAAGAGAAGTACATAACCTATAGTTGGCAGGCCCGGAGGACACGGAGGCAGGTCGATGCTGCCCCATTCAAAGGGGAACTTATTAAACATAACCCTCTTACCAACAGGATACCAGATAAAAGTATCTTGGCACAGCTGATGGTCTCTGGAGAGATTTTGGCTCTTTTGCCTCTTCTATAAGCATCAGAAATTCAAATTTCAAGGCCAAAACACCAGGGAAATTAGCTAGTCAAGAGGAATGAACATTGAATTTAGAGCATCTGGAAACTTGGCTTTTAGCTTCAAATTTGTCACTAATTCTGACAAGTCCTTTAACCTCCCTCTGTTTCCTGCTTTGCCACGTATGAAGACAGAACCTTCCAATTTCAGGGATTTTATGTAATTTGAACAAAATGGATGTAAAGCCTTTTCCAAGATTTAATTGTTAAACCAGTTTCAAGCTAACTGTATATTAAGTTTCTTGATTGATGCCTCTAAAGTGGGATAAAAGCTTGATTTATTTCAAAATTAGGGGGTCAAACAGGTAGTAGTCCCCAATATTATAAAAGGATTCCCAAGAAAAAAATTTTAAATGAAGATAATGCAGTTGTTAGTTGGGACATTTTAGATCAAGGACACACATCAAACTTAAAGGATTCGGAGTACAAACCTGACTACATTTGGGGCAAAGGACTATAAAATGAGGTTGTAGGTTTTATTTCTCTGGAGAATTTAAAAAGTGAAATACCTATTTTTTTAATTAACTGCAGCTAGAGCTTCCAGAATCTAGAAGGGGACCTCATAGGGTGTGCTGTGGGTTGGCACTCCACCAGTGTGTTGCCTTAGCTTTCACCAGCCTGGGGCTATGCCCCATGGGGACGGGGTTGAGACCCAGGAGGTCCCATCTGAAGGGTGATTATTAATGTCAAGTGTATCTTAAGTTTTACTTCCTAGGCCTACCTCTAGTCTACAAAGAGTATTTGATCAACTGATCTAATCTTTCTCTTCTAGTGTAAAGTAGGTATGGCTTGTTTATAGCTAGGTGCAGTGATTTCCATAGAGCCTGTATTTTGTTGGGTTTGGACAAAGCAACTATGTAAGTGATAGATATTATGAGTTACAGATCCACCAAGGAAGAGGATTTAGAATAGAAGGCAAAGATGTTAGCATAACCCCATAGTGGTACAAACAGACTTTATAAAGTTGGTACACAGGCAGAGCTGTATGTGTTGGTCCCCTGGTTTTTGTACCAGAAATGCTGAGTGCTTGAAGGACTACTGGCTGGAGTAAGGAGTGTTTTCCCTGCCAATTGTCTTGCAAACATTATAATATTTTAAAATTTAATATGATAAGCTTACATTTGCCCTGAAATAAATGACTTCATGAATGTGAAATGTTTGGATGAATTAAAGGAAAATAATCTTCATAACTTAAATGGAATTGGTGTGTTATTTGTATGGTTGTCCCAGTTGTCTTTTGCAGATGTTCTCAAATATTTCTTTGAAACCTCTTCAGTCCTATTCAGAAGGGGCTTAATTTGCTGTATGTAGAAAAATGACCCAGTTCAACTCAATTTTGAACTGCTGAACCGTAAGAAGAGTGTTTCTGAGAAGATTCCACTTATAGGAAGCTGCTTTTCTTTGCTGTATGCAAAGGGCTATTTCCAAAGGATGGTAAAACTGAGTATTTAGGCTGTTGGGACTCAAATTTCCTGTTATGTTACTGGGTGACTTGCTCTTGGAATTTAGAAACAGTGAAGGCAGGAAGCAGAATAAAAGAAATCATCAACAAAACTTCACTGGTTTCAGTGAGTACCTGAAAATAATGGCTCAATATCAGAAATATTTATATCAGTTTAAACTAGAAAGTTTGTCTTTTGAACATTGTTTAATGCTTAAAACCCCTCTTATAGCCGAAGTGATAGAGCTAAATATGTATAACCAAATTTGAAGTAAGTGTCTTTAGCTGTAGAGGCCTTTTATTGACCTTGAACAAACATAATATCTTGTTATGTGTAACATGGGTGAGGAGAGCCAGATGGATTTGCTCTGCTGTGATTTGAGAGTTAGGGAATGAACTTGGCTCTGCAAAGGTCCAACTCAGTCACTGTAGTGGGGGCTGCCTGAATACACTGTGGTGTTACAAACTTTGTGATTGTACATTTAAAAAACATTTCCTCCCCACCCTTTCTTTTCTAGGAAAGGCATGGACCAATATGTCGAAAACTCTTCAACAAAAAACGCAAACCTTTCAATTCTTTAAAACAAAGATTACAGGGCACTGACATTCCCACTGTGAGGAAGGCGCCTCAATCCAAGGTATTATCTGTATCTCCCTTATTGTTCCTGATTACATCCCTAAGTACATTAAAGCCTCTTTCTGGCTCTCTGCCTTCATTTTTGCTTGATAGTGTAGTATAATGTCATGTAAGTATAATCCACCTTTACTGTTTTCTTTTTAATCATGCTTACTTAGATTTCCAAATGTATTTCAGATACTTTCCAGATGTGGCAAAAAAGAATCTTGTTTATCTTTTCATTAGAGTAGCATTAAATCTAGCAATTCCCTTGGAAGAAAGTTACTTTTAATCTTACATTTAAGTCTTCCTTTAAAGTTTTGTAGTTTCCTTGTTTATCTGATAGTTATTTTGTGTTTTCCTTCACTACTGTGACCTGTGAATTTTATGACTGTATTTTCCAAACATCTTTTAGTACTTTTGAAAAACAAATTCTCCTTTCTCTCCAAATTTTACAAGCCTGTTTCCTTCCTGTAAATTCAAAAGCCAGCCTAAAAAAAAAAAATTATAATGGAGAGCTATGTACTGTAGGTTAGTATTTGTTGGTTTTATTTTTTTATAGCCTCAACCTGTGAGGAAAGCTAACTGGAGACAACAACATGAAGACTTCATTAATGCAATTCGATCAGCCAAGCAGTGTACACTAGCCATTAAAGAAGGCCGACCTCTTCCACCTCCACCCCCTCCCACCATTAACCCAGGTGCGTGGCCAGTGTGGTTTGTTATTGATATTTACTCTTAACCAATTGAAGCTATGACTTTTGACCAAATGATCACGCCTTGCTTTCTCCTATGCAGTCTAAAATTAACAATAACAATTAAATTATGTAAAAGTAGTTTTATCAAAAAACTTATCCTATTTTTTTTTTGCAGCTCTACAAAAAGATTCTGTTTCCTCCTCTTACTTCAACATCAGTGTATCACTGTCCACAGCCATACTACCCTAAAGTGTGTGATCTCGGAAGCTAAGTAGGGTTGGCCCTGGTCAGTACTCAGATGGGGGGAACATCACTGTTCCCAGTGTCATGGCATTACATAACTGCAGGGGACACAGTTCACGTCACGTGTTGTGAGAATGGAACTGTGTAGAACAGTTCAAGTAGTTCTCTAATGGCTTTCTAGAGTAAGATATAGACAGCTTTTTAATTTTTTTTGGTAAAATTCCCATAACATAAACTTCACCATTCTAACCACTTTATGCTGTACAGTTTAGTAGCCCATAACCTTTTTACCCTAAACTTATTATTTTGAAAAATTTCAAATCTACAGAAGAGAGGAAGGAATAGCACAATGATCACTTATATACTTTCCACTGAAATATGACAAATGTTGACATTGTCATATTTTTTATCTCTCTTTTTTGGCAGAACTATTTGAAAGGAAGTTTCAAAATTCATAACACGTTAGCTGTTTCAGTATGCATTTCTTAAGCATAAATATAATTTTCCACATAACCACAATACTACTGTCACACTGAATATATAAACTCATATTTTCCCAATTATCTTAAGAATGTCTTTTAAAGTTCTCTCTTCATTCCCCAGCCACAATCCAAGATTCAGTCAAGGTTTAGACATTGTGTTTCATGGTCTCTACTCTCTTTTAATCCTGCACAACACCCCTGCTAGACCAATGATCTTTTACAATGTCTCTGTTCTGAATTTGTCTGTTTTTTTTTAAGTCATATTAGTATTTAATATGTTCCTTTATCCCTCATCTTTCTGTAAATTGGAAATTAGGGCTAGAGGCTCAATTAGATTAATATTAATCCCTGATCAGTTATAGGATTTTCAAATATCTTCTTCTATTTGATGAACTGTGTTTTCACTCTTTGGATGTCACCTATCTTTTGATGTAAAAAAGTTTTTAATTTTAATCAAATTCAATTTATCTTTCTTGTTGCCTAGCTTTTGATGTCAACCCCCCAAATTACTGTGAAATCCAGTATTGTAAAACTCTACCTCTATGTTTTCTTCTAACAGTTTTATAGTTTTAGCTCTTACTCTTACACTTAGATCTCTGACCCAGGCTGACTTAAGTTTTGTATATGATGTAAGCTAAGATCCCATTGGAAGTTAAGTATGTAGTTTTATATGTGGTTATCTAGTTTTCTCAGCACTGTTTGTTGAAAAGACTGTTCTTTCTCTCATTGAATGGTCTTGATACTTTCATTAAAAATCAGTTTTACCATATACAAGAGGGTTTATTTCTGGACTCTCTATTCTATCCCATTTGGTTGCACACTGTTTTGATTACTATAGGTTTGTAGTAACGTTTGAAAGTGGGAAGTGTGAGTCTCCCAAGATTGTTTTAGCTATTTGAGGAACTTTGAAATTCCACATGAATTTTTAAGGTTTTTTTTTTTTTAATCTTTGAAAATAGCATTGGAGTTTTGTTAGGGATTGCATTGAATCTGTACATCATTTGGGTACTATTGTCATTGTAACAATATTGTCTTATATCTATGAACATGAATGTCTTTTTATTTATTTATGTTCTCTTTAATTTCCATTAGTAGTGATCTATGATTTTCAGTGTACGAATCTTTCACATCCTTGGTTAAATTTATTCTGAAGTATTTTATTCTTTTTGATGTTATTGTAAATGGAATTGTTAATTTTCTTTGCAGATTGTTCATTGTTACTGTACAGAAATGCAACTGATTTTTAAGCATCAATTTTGTCTCCTGCAACTTTGCTGAATTTTGTTTATTAGCTCTAGTAGTTGTGTTTTGGTGTGGATCCTTTAGAGTTTCCTACATATAAGATTACATCTCTTGCAAACAGAGATAATTTTACTACTTCCTCTCCAGTTTGTATGCCTTTTATTTCTTGTGTCTAAACCTTCTGGCTGGAATTTCCAATACTATGTTGAATAGCAGTGGCAAAAGCAAACATCCTTATCTTGTTTTCCACTGAGTAAAATGTTAGCTGAGGGTTATAACTGACTATTTAAGCATAAATAACAGCATATTATGGAGATTATAATATGTGAAAGTGAAATGTATGAAAACAATAGGACAAGGTTGAAGAAAATGAACATATTTTGTTGAAACGTTCACATTATATGTGAAAAGGTATAGTATTATTTGGAGGTAAGTGTTATCTCATAAAGATGCCTATTATAAATTTTAGAGTAAGCACTCAAAAATATTGACAAATAGCTAATAAGACAATATATGAGAGTGTAGATAAAATGGAAAAAAATATTTTAAAAGAATACAGAAAAAGAGGAAAAAAGGAACAAGGAATAGGTAGGATAAAGAAAAATAGCAAGATGGTAGACTTAAACCTAATTATATGCACAATTGCATAGAAATGATATAAATACTTTAGATAAAAAGCAGAGATTGTCAAGCTGAATAATTAAGGAAGGTCCAATTACATACTTTCTACAAGGAGCATACTTTAAATATAAAGACACAAACAGGCCAGGCAGGTGACAGAATGAGGAGGTGGACCCTGTGGGCCTGAAGAGCTGACACCCTCCCTGAGTGACAGCTGCTCCTGCTTCAGCAGGGTGATGCCTCAAAGGAACATACATCCTGGGTTGCCAGATCTAATTTCTCAAAGGAAGGCAGAAATGCAGGTTTCCTGATTTATAAATATTAGAAGCTCAGTTTTTTAGAATCTTCAAGTTTGAATCTCAGGTTAGAAGTCAAGCTGTGGTTTTCCTTGGCAGGGTGATGAGGACCAGAAGGGTTACAAGAGGGTTTGCTGGGGCATTCCGCGTCTTGATCTGGGCTGGTTACATGGGTGTGTGCGGCTCGTGAACATTTCATGGAGCCATAAACTTACGATTTGCGCCTTTCCTCTCAGATAAAAAGGTAAAGAGAAATAAACACCAACAATGTCAAAATGACTATAGACTATTGTGTTTAAAGCATGGGAAAAGATATACATGCAAATAATAAGCATAAAACTGAAGTGGCTAATAGTAATATCAGGCAAAGTAAACTTCAGGGCAAGTATTATTAACATAGATAATGATTTAAAATGTATATTCATCCAGAAGAATAATCAGTTCTAAATGTTTAGTAACAGATCTTCGAAGAATGTAAACAAAAACTGTCAAAACTGGAAGGAGAAGTAGACAAATTCACAATTATACTTGGAGATTTTGTCATTCCTTTCTTAGTAACATAAAATAAGCAGCAGGAAAACCAGTAGGGATAGAGAAAACTTGAACAATGGTATCAATGAGTTTGACCTAATTGATGTCTATAACCATAATGTGTCACGCAAGAACAGCAGAATACGGTTCAAGTACATATAGAACCTTCACCCAAGACAGACCAGGTGCAGATCCACAAAGTGGGTCACACAGTAAGTCCAAAAGGATTGAAACCATGCAGACTATGTTCTTTACCCACAATAGAATTGGAAATTAATGATGAAAATATATCTAGAAAATTCCTGAATATTTGGAAATTAACAACTTATTTCTAAATAGCCCATGGATTTAAGAAGAAATTTCTAGAGAAATTAGGAAATATTCTGAACTGAATTGTAATGAAGACATAATTAAAATTTGTAGGATTCAGCTAAAGCAGTGCCTAGAAAAGAAGTTTAGAGCTTAAAAAGGGGAAAGGTTCAAGTCAAGTACCTTAAGCTTGTTCTTTAAAAAGTTAGAAAAAGAAGAACAAATTACACCTAAGTAGAAAGAAGAAAATAGTTTCCTATCAGCAAAGGTGTCAGACAAGGATACATTTTTATCTCCCGATTAGTTTAATCTGTATACAGAACATATCATATGAAAAACTGGGCTAGGCTCAGGAAGGAGGAGTAAAAAATTGGTGGAAGAAATATCAATATCTTAAGATAAGCAGATGGTGCCGTCTTACTGGCAGAAAGTAGTGATGATTTCAAACAACTTCTGATGAAAGTGAAAGAAGACAGTGCCAAAGCACGACTGCATTTGAACATCAAGACGACAAAAAACATGACCACAGATTATGAAGTAGATAATGAAGACATCATAATTGTTAAAGATCGTGCTTACCTTGGTTCGGTCATCAATTCACATGGAGACAGCAGCCAAGAAATCAAGAGAAGGCAGAGACTTGGAAGGGCAGTAATGGAAGAATTGGGAAAGATCACCAACAGCAGAGATGTGTTGTTAGAGACCGAGGCCAAGGTCATCCACACCCTCGTACTCCCAGTGGCTATGCACGGATGCGAAAGTTGGAGAGTGAAGGAGGCTGACAGGAAAATAATTGATTCATTTGAAATACAATGTTGGAGGAGAGCTTTTTGGATACCCTGGACCACCAGAAAGATGAACAAATGGGCCCTAGAGCAAATTAAGCCTGAAACATCACTAAAGGCAAAAATCACAAAACTGAAGTTGTCCTACCTCGGGAACATCATGAGAAGGCAGGGCACTTTGGAAAAGATAGTAATGCTGGTGAATAACAGAAGACATCAGGAAAAGGGGAAGGCCAAATATGAGATGGATGTCCATAACAGAAGCCATAGGCAGGAGTCCACAGGAGCTGAGCAGGGCCGTTGAGGACAGGGCATTGCAGACATCACTCATTCATAGGGTCACCAGGAGTCAGATCTGACTCAATGGCATGTAACATAAGAAAATAGTAAATGTAATTCATTATATTAATTTTGTTGAAATTAAAACATGTGATCATCTCAATAGATATAGGCAAAGTCCATGACAAAATGCAACATCCATACATGTTTAAAAAAGAAAATAATTAGAAATAGAAGAGGATTTCCTTAATTAGGAACATTTTTGAAAAGTGTGTAGCTAACATCACACTCAATGGTGAAAAGCTGAACATTTTCTCACTGAGATCAGGAAGAAAATAAGGATGAACTTTCTGACCACTTTATTCAACAATGTGCTGGAGATAGTACCCAGTATAATATATGTATACACACACACACACACACACACACACACACACACACACACACACACAAACACTATATATATATATATATATATATATATATATATATACACTTATAATTCATAGATTGAAGAGGAGAAAACGAAGTAAAGCTACCTTTATTCACAGATAACATGATCATGAATGAGTAAATGTAGAAAATCTTAGGAAACTATAAAAAAGCTAACTACCAGAATTAAAGTGAATTAATAAGCTTTCAGGATACAAGATTAATATACACAAGTGTATTGTATTTCCGTATACAGGCATCCACAACTGAAAAATGAAATTAAAAAATACCACTTACAATAATATAAAAAACATTAAATACTTAGGTACATATTTAAGAAAACATGTTAGACTTATCAAATAAAAACCATAAAACATTGCTTAGTGAACTTGAAGAGGAATAAAATATATGGAAAGATATACCATTTTCAGGGCTTGGAAGACTCAAGATAGTGTTACAATGTCAACTCTCTTCAAACTGATCTATGTAATCAATGTAATTCTAATAAAAATTCCTGCAAGTTTTTTTGCCTGAGTAAGAATTGATCAGCTTTTTCTAAAATTATGTGGAAATTCAAAGAATTTGGAATAGTTAAGATAATTTTGAAAAAAAAAATATAATCGGAGGATATAGACTTGCCATCAAGACTTACTATAATGTTCCAGTAATCATGGCAATTTGGTACTGGTGTATCAACTGAACAGAAAAGAAATTCTGATCTTTAACAAAGGTAATCCCATGTGAGAAAAGATAACCTTATCAACAAATCATGCTGGGATAGCTGGATATCAATATGGGAAAAATGAACCTTGATCCTTACACCATATACAAAAATTATTTCAAATGAATCATTGACCTAACATAAATGCTACAACTATAAAATTTCTAGAAAAAAAATATCTTGGATCTAAGAGTCAAGATTTCTTAGGCAGGGCACAAAATATGCTAATAATTTTTTAAAAGGAAATTGGTAAATCAGGCATCACCCAAATTGAGAAAATCAGTTTTGAGAAACATTAAGAGAATGAGAAGGCAAACCATGCTGGGAGAAAATATTCACAATACAAAAATCTGGCAAAGGATTCATATCAAGACTATATACAGAACTCATACAACGCAATAAGACAAACAATCCAATAGGAAAAAAGCAAGAGATGTACTTAAACAGATACATTAAAAAATAATGGCCAATAAGCACAATAATAGATATTCAACATGATTCTCATCAGGGAAATGTAAATTAAAACCACAGTGAGATACCACCACATACCCACTTGAATAGCTAAAATTAAAGACTGATGATAAGAGATGACTAAGATGTGGAACAACTGGAAGTCCCATACACTGCTAGTGGGAGTATAAAATAGTACAGCCACTTTGCAGTAGTATTTTCTTAAGCATACTTAACTATATAGTAACTGCAATCCTAGATATTTATGCAAAAAACTGAAAACATGTCCTTGAAAATTAATGTTCATAGTAGTTTTATTTATATTGCATAAACTGGAAACAACTGGAAATGTTCATGAACAAGTAAATGGATAAACAAATTGTGGAGTATTTACAAAATAGAATACAGTTCAACAGTAAGAAGAAATTGCTACTACACATGCAGCAACATAAATGTCCCTATTATATGAAATTATAGAATAGGCATAACATTTTTAGTGACAGGAAAATAGATCTTTGGTTGCTTGAGACTGGGTTTGGGAGAATATTGACTGAAAGGGGCATAAGGGTACTTTTTTCAGTGATGAAATTGTTTTATATTTAATTGGTATCATTACATAAATGTATACATGTGTCAGAACTCATTGAATTGTACATTCAAAATAGGTGCATTTTACTGTATGTAAATTAGTCCTCAAAGTTCATTTTTAAAAGTAAAACAAACAAACAAAAACACTGTGTAATCATGCTATAAAAATCATCTGGAAAATAAATCATCTGAACTTCTATAACAGAAAAGATTTTAGTAAATGATTCACTTTTTTCTGGGTGCTAATGAAAAAGTAGTTAAAATAATGTTTTGTCTTAAGATTTTCAGTAAAAAGATTTTGATAATACTTTGGCAACAAGCTTCATATAACAAAAACATCTTTTATGAGGCATAGTTCATTTTAATAGTAGAAGCTACAGAGTTGAATGGTTACCTTATGATTCTTTAGTTGAATAAGCGAAACCATGTCAGATGTCCTGCTATGTGGATTTCTGTAATTTTCACATTGGATTTAAAATGTAGAGATTATTTTTTTAAAATAATTCCCATTGTAAGGCCTCATCAAACATACATTTATTTATCTGCCCTTTATATTTTCATGCTAAAATGTAGTTTATAATTCAGTTCACTCATGTGTCCTTACTATAATTTTATGCACCAAACAAAATTATTATTTACAATAGCACATTTCATTAGTATTCAATTGTTTTGATTGTTTGGGCATTTTGTATTAGCCTATATATTTTCAGGCTTACATACTAGAAAATGTATAGAGACATAATTAGAGATATATATTATGGGCTCATTTGCATGAGTTTGTAATAATTTTTTTTTTCAGCATGATTCTGTATTTCATGACTCAGTTTTTCTGACATGTATATATTTGTTCTAATTCTTACTGCGTTAAGTCTGCCAATCATTCAGTTTTCCATGATGTGACAGGTAAGGGAGAAAGTGACATTGAATATTTATGATTGGGTTTTTCTGTGAGGCCCGGGATATTTGGTCACTATTTCAGAGGGCTACGTAGACATGGATAGTCAGCAAAATGCTTGCATTTTAAAATGATGCTTGCTTTTCTACTTTAAATTTTCATGAGATCTGACCATCTTCCACACAGTCCTCATACAAATTCATTTGTAGTCCAACTTTTAAAAACCATTATCTATTGAAATAAATAGTATATAGTTATTTTATGACATCGTTATTGATAGAGGAAGAGGAAACTCAGATTAAGACACGAGTCGTAGGATACGTAGCTCAGTCACGCTGTGTTCAGATGATTGTTGCTGAAAAATACTTTTTCCATTCTCAGGGTATTTGCCTCTCAGGGTAGTCCCCTTCTGCTGCCCCCGTAAATTAGAGCTCATGTCTCTCCTTTGGGCTCCTGGAGGACCCAGTGCTTCCTACTTTCGCAGCTTACTGCACAGAATGGTACTTCTCTGCTGCTTTGCCTCATCCTTCTAGTCGTCTCTGAGGTTTTTGTTGACAGGGAAATACACTTCAACTTTGTTGTCTCCATGGTGGTTTTCACGGTGCCAAACACACAGAAGGGTAGCGACGGATGAACAAGCGAGGTTAGGGAAGCATCGCAGCCGTTGCCGTAATCTCTGTCTTTGCCTGAACTGATTAGGAGTCACAGTAACAGCATTTTTAATATAAGCCATGACTTTTCAGCTGGTGAGACTGAAGCTGTTCCCACCAAGCCAGGAGCCGAGCCCTTGATGGCTTTCTATATAGCCTTGTGAGTTTCATGTGATAATGGCACTTTCTATTTCACTTTTTCTAAGCAGTTTCATTCTGGTTTGGTAGTTGGAAACACAACCTTGCCAGACCTGTTTCTTTATAGTACGAGTATGTTCGACCCCGCCTACCGCGCCAAGCCCTAGTGTGGATTATTTTAGTTAACTTTCACAACAACCCGATGAAAGAGGTGATATGTAGGTACTGGGGAAATTGAAGCTTAAGGAGGTTGAGAAACTTGCCCGAGTTCACACACATAGTGAGTGAGGAGCTGGGGCTCAAAACCAGTCAGACGGGTTGCAGAGCCTTCATCATTTCCCAATGCTGTCCTATTTTATTTTTTTCAAGAAATTTATCACTGTGGGAAAATGTCGTTTCTGTATTCGAAGGCCTAGTCCTTGATTACAGAGACATGTATCCCCAAGTATAAAACAGTGCCTGACACATAATAGATGTTCAATATGTATTTAATCAATGATTAAGTATTGCCTTCCAGAGTGTGAAATAAAAGGTTTGGTTAAGCGCTAATCACATATTTCATTCCAATTTCTTCCAATTCTTACATTGTATGAGTATTCATTTTAGGAAATGATTTAAAAAAAAAAAAAAAAAACTGGAAAGCTCTCCAAACTGCCTAACAGGATGCCTTCAGGAGACTCTTAACTTTGAAGAAATCATCGCCTTAAACATTTACCCACATATGTAGGAATTTTGACTCTACACTAACCCAAACTTCCATACAGAGTTTAAGATCGCTGCTGTGTCAGATCCTTCCTGGGTGGAAAGTTATTCTCTTATGTTGCTCATATCCACCTTGTCATCCTTTAAGAAAAATTGCCTACAACCAAACCAAACCAAACCAAACCAACGTCTCTGCTTGCTTTAGAGGAGTAAGCTCCAACCTGGCTTTGCTGTGAGCATCCCCACATTCTAAGTTGACCTGGGATCTTCTTCACTTCCCATTTCTCTTGCTGTCTAGTAATTGCACATGAGAGCCAAGTTGAGAACACCGGGTATTTCACAGGACCAGAGAGGACCTAGTTAGCCCACAGAGATGCCTGGGAGGTTCTAACCCTGGAAGCTGAGCTGTTTCTGGAGCCATTTTCCAGTCACCCCACCTTTTCCTTTTCTCTTTTTTGAATCCCTGCCTTTTTCCCTTTTCCTACCTCCTTCCTGTATGTATTATTTTCCTCCTCACTCCGGAGTTCAGTGAAAAACATCGGGCAGTGCAGAAGCAGTTTGTCTTTCTGCCAGTGACATTGGTTTCAAATCCCATCCCCCAAACCCACACTTTGAAATATTCTCTCTCCCTCTGGAGTGCCATAACTCCTGTCTGACTTTCTGTCCCACCCAGTACCACGAACAACCTGGGCTTTTGCATCTTGTATGCCCTTGTGATTCTAGGACTACTTTTTTTCTGTAAGGATCCACTAACTAGTCCATTTAATTGGAATGTTCCTAAGTATACTTAATTTTCTAAAAAACATATCATGTAAACATTTTAAGGGCACACTCTTAATTGAAATAAGTGCATAGGTAGCACAATTTTCCCCTGCCATGGTCTTTATCTGAGCCCTTGCAAGCCTCCCCTCTGGAACAGGCTGCCTCAAACCAGAGTTTGAGACCTTGTTCTTTCAAGTTGGAGCAGAGTTCACATCCTATTTTATTTCATTTCAGAGTTATTTTTTGAAATGCTAATTGCTTCTTGTTATTTTTATATTCAGATTATATTCAATGCCCATATTGTATGAGGAGGTTTAATGAAAATGCAGCAAATCGACATATTAATTTCTGCAAGGATCAATCTTCTCGTCGAGTCTTTGATCCAGCCCAGACGGCAGCCAAATTGGCCTCCAGAGCCCAGGTAAATCTCTCTCCCTAGGCGTTGGATCTTGGGCCCTTGCGTGCCTGAGGCAAGTAGGTAGAGTGTGATGGGGAACCTAAACTACCCATCCTGAGAAAGTGTAAGAATCGAGACAGCTGGTCACTGTCACTCATCCTCATGGATCTGGCTCCTTTTGAGTTTCCAGCTTACAATACCTTTGGGTGTTGTAGAAAAAATAGGAAGACTTGAATATATAAGTAGTGTTTCTATAATATTATAGCATTCAACTCTGTCCAACAGTGGTTATCAGCCTTAAGCACGCAGAAAAGAATTGCGAAACCGAAGTGAAGCTGGCCTGAGTGGAAAAAGCTGTCGCTCCTACTCTGTAGGAGAGGGGTCTCTGGCCTTTTATTTAAAGCTACAGAATCAGCAAGTTAAACTAGACAAATGGAAGCAACTGTTACAATTAGGTACAAATAAGTAAAATGACAAGTTGACCAGGAAGGCAAAGGTTTATAAAAACAGATAGAACCGGAGCCAGCAAACAGCTCTGTAAACATCAAAGTTCCCAGGGACATAACTTACAGTATAGCATAAAAACTATTAGTTTTATAAACATGCCTCAGACACCAAGAAAAGATTAAATTGGTTCGCATACTTAAGAGTATGAAACATGTTCGGAAAGCGTTCCATGAAATCCGGCATAGAAGAGGATGGGACTCTCTCCAATAACACATATCTCACGGACTCTGGGTTCTGAGTTCTGTCTTCACACATATTAGACATTTACTGAATATCTGCTCTGTACCAGACGTTGCTACGTGCTGGCTGATCAAGGATTTGTAATTCAAAGGAGGAGAGGCGGCTTTGGAAACAGTGCAGCAGGCAGGAGAGGTAGTTGACTAATCCAGGAGCCCAGTGGAGATAGAGGCCAGTGAGATTCACGGACAGCTTCAAAGAGGAGCAAACGTTTTCCCCTTAAGTATCATATGGGTTCACCAGCCTAGAGCTGGAGTTGAGAACGACATTATGGACAAAAGGTCCAGGTCCAGCTTGTGGCCTGAAGAGGACTGCTTGACAGACGAGAGCACAGAGAGCTCCTGGGGTGGTGATGGGGTGGCACAGGCAAGGAGGACGGCATCATCAGATCTCACGCTGGGTCAGGGAGGAGGAAGAGCAGGATTAAGTGGATAGATGCCCTCAGATCTGAGGCTGGCCAGCCCGAGGGCCTGGAAGCAGGAACTGTGAAGTCCCCGGGGACCCAGGAAGTCCTTCCCATCTTGCCATGTCACCTTTTTTTTTTTTTTCCTACTGAGCTTTGCTTCCTAGTCTCTCTGTGCATGACCTTTCTTGGTTTTTCTGTCCAGTTATCTATTATCAGTCTCATGTGTCGTTCTCTAGGCAGTGTAGACCAGTGGGGCAATGTAGACTGAAGCGACATGGAACTGATGTCTTAGAAAGATCACTTTTGCAATTCGTGTTCGAGCTGAGTTGGTGGGGGAGCAGCAACAGGGACAGAATAAGGGTCTGGGACCAGCGGACTGGGGCGGTGGGGAATGAAGGGAGAATTTAAGAAAGAATTGATGGGACTGAGAAGGTGATTAGATGTAGGATGAAAGAGGATCAAGGTTGACAAGAAAGTTTTCCGCTCCAGAGCTTGGGCAAATAATAATACTATACAACCTGATAAAGACCCACAGGAGGGAGGGAGCAGATAGGTGTGTTGGTGGAGGAGGCAGGGTGGTTATGAAAAATAGAATTGTAGAGATTCAATCTCTCCACCTGAAATAGTATGAGAAGCAGTGCAGTGTAGAAAGAGCCCAGATTCTGCAATCAGTAGTCAGGGTTTAACTTCCAGTTCTGTAATTTACTGTGTGTAGGTATACGTGGACAAGCTACTTAAATTCTCTGGGACTCACTTTAATCTGTACCTTGTCATGTTGTGGGGAAGATAATAGATAGTATAAGGACTTTCACATGGGGGGGGTCCCTCCTCCTTTCCTCTTCTCCCGTTACCTCGCCCTCCTTCCCCTCTCTGGTGGTCCTTTCCCGGAGGTAGGCAAGGTCCCACAATTTTGAGGGGAAGCGGCCGCTTTGGGCTTGAATTCAACTCAGTTTTGGAAAGGCTTTCTGAGTAAAATTTTGCTGACACTTTCGAAAGCAGTAAAGGGTGCGGTGCATTTCTTCGAATGATCCTTCTGATCAGTGTACAAAGTTAGTGGGGATTTAGTGGGGCCAAAGGGAGCACTGGGAAGCAGCCACGGAAGTGCTTTTTATTCCTGAAGGAGGCCAGCTGGCCGTCCTGCGTGTAACCAGTGACTTGGCCCTGTTCCTCTCCTTGTTTTCCAGAACTAAGTGGTGATTGGGAACGCAGAAGAAAAATTGCTTGCTTGCTGAATTGCTTGCTTTCTCAGTAAACTCGCTGCCCAGTGTATCTGAACAGCGCTGCTTGTTTCCCCGATGCCAGCTTCGCCCGGCCTCATAGTGAAGCTTATTCAGAAGTGGAACGAAAAGGGAGGGGCGGCTTCAGCTTGAAGGGCTGCTAACAGCACGGCTGAAGTGTGTTTCTATTTTAAACATAATCAACTTTTTAAAAAGTGTTATACCCTTAACCAAAAGAGACCAATATGGGCCTCTGAAAATAGCTTTCTTTGTCTGGATGGGGATGAGCTGCCCGCTGTAATCTCATAGCTGTCCTTGCCCAAGTGAGAATTCTCATCCTGAGTAAGGTTATCTTTGTGTAGTTCCCATGGAGATGTTGGTGGGCTCAGAGGCAAGGTAAAAAAAGTAGTTCCCAAGGAACCTTCTGGTCCTTATCCCACATTAATATAACTATTCTGCTGCTGCTCCTCGGTGGGGAGGGGTGTGGTGTGGGGATGCTGGAATCCCATGTTTAAAACATTTGCTGCCTGCCAACGTCTGTTTTTCTTCTCTGCTCATGTACTTAAAAACAAAATCATCTTCAAGTGCAATAAAAAACTAAAATGTTCCACAACTATCTTTATTGACATGAAGTGATTTCTTATGTCGCCGTGCGACTAACCTTGCAGGGTTAACATATCGCAATTCCCGCAAAGGCCTGACTGTGGAACGCAGGCTCCAAACCCCAGATGGTGAGGACAGGAACCGGGTTACCTAAGGTGCAAGGTGTGCATGTCCCTTTCGCCTGGGTGCAGTAGGTCCCGGGAGGTGACTCTGATCTGCTGCTAGTTAAGTGGAAACAGCTTCACTCCCGTGTGCTGCCTGGCGTTGTGGAACTGTTTGTTCCCTCTCTCTCCGTAGGGCAGGGTGCAGATGGGTGCGAAGAAAGACCCGACAGTGACCAGTGCCGTGGGTGCTCTGCTACAGAACAGGGCCCTTGAGGCCACGAGTGTGGCCCCACCCAAGCCAGGTGAGTCAGAGTGAGCGTCTCAACCACCAATGACTGGGGAGCACTGTTGGCTTCGGGATTCATCAGCAGCCAGCGAAAGTGATGACATCTAACGCTGCATTTGGATATACAGATACGTGGGTTTGTTTGAGGTTAAAACTTACTTACCAACAAGAAATAGTTTCTAATTCATCAGGACTAAGCAACTCTGACAATATACAAAGTCAGATCCGATTACAGCAGCAGGGTCTAGGACCATCATGTTCTGATCTAGTACAATTGAACAGAGATTTGGAGATAATAGCATGTCAGATGTGTTTGAAAGATAATAGCATGTCAGATGTGTTTGAAACTAAGGGAAGAAAATGAAATCACTATCTCAGGGAGATATCTGTACTCCTATGATCATTACAGCATTTTTCAAATAGCCAAGATACAAAAACAAGCTAAGTGTCCACTGACAAATGAATGAAGATGTATGTGTGTGTGTGTGTGTGTGTGTGTGTGTTGTGTGTGTGTATACACATATATACACAACACAATGGAATATTATTCAGTTGTAAAAAAGAAGGAAATCCTGCCATCTGTGACGACATGGATGGGCATTGAGGGCATTATGCTAAGTGAGCTAAGTCAGATAAAGACAAATACTGTGTGATCTCACTGATAGAGTTAGAACCTAAAAAAGTCAAACTCATAAAAACAGAGAATTTAATGGTGGTTGGCAGAGTGGGGGTGGGATGGGAGAAAGGGGGAGATGTTGATCAAAGGATATAAACTTCCAGTTATAAGATGAATAAGTTCTGGGGAGCTAACATACAACGTGGTGACAATACAGTATTACATACTTGAAAGTTGCTAAGAGAGCAAATCTTAAATATTCTCACCACCACACACACAAGAGGTAACAGGTGTTAACTTACTTTAATGTGGTAATCATTCCACAATATATTCATATATCAAATTATCACTTTGTACACCTTAAACTTATACAATATTATATTCAGTAAGGCTGGAAAAAAAAAAGAAGGGGAGTTTCCTTCCTAGAACTAAATAATTTCTTCAAAGTTTCAAAAGGCACAGCTACCATTACAGTACTGACTGTATATTAGGCCCATTTTATTTAATCCTCACAATAATACCCCAAATGTTTTAATCTGCATTAGGGGAAACTGAGGCTCGACAAAGACGTAATTTGCTCAAAGCACACAACTGGTAAATAGTAGAGCTGATTTGAATATTTATGGTGCTCTCCCTTTTTGTTGAGCTCTATTAATAAATGTGGTATTTTTATTTATGGTCAGCATACACTATGAAGGTAAGATGCATTAATTCATGATCCTATGACACCTCTGGTCAGGAGTCTTATTTTGAAAGTATTATCAGAACCAGAGTAAGACCTGCCAGTCTCACAGTTCATAAAGTAACAACACAAGAAAGTTTATTATGTTTTTAAATCCTTCATGAATTGCTTATAAAGGTTACAATTTGAATGGATATTTTAAAATTTCCCCATAGCCCTATAAACACAAGTCACTAGTCTTTTCCTGATCTGTGAAAACTTAACCATGAGATAGGTTTTAGTTTTCACACACACACACACAAATAGTAATTCAATAGATATGTATTCGTTTGGTTAGACTTTCATTAACAAGCTCTTTTCTTAGATATAATGACAAGTGCCCTTTCAGAAAAGACAATTTCTTTACATTATGGTTTATTTTCTTATTTTTTCAAAGAATAAATATTATAATACTTCTAGTAAAAAGCACTCCTTTGAGTCTGAGGTCAAAGCTTATTTGAGGGACTATTTCTTGGCTCTCCAGGACTAGATTCCTTTCCATGTGCAAAGTCCAATCCGAGGACAGCAATGAAGCCTAGGACCTTGGTTCCTCATTCTGGTAAACCTGTAAAGAGATTGGAATGGGAGAGGAGAGCACATCAGGTGTAGTGCTGAGAATCGGAAAAGAGTTTTTTTCCTTGAACTAAATGATTTCTTTAAAACAGCTGCAAGGCATAAGTGTCCCTCAGAAGTCTGGTATCTCAGTGCATTAAGCCAGACGTCATAATGACACCATTCTGATAGTAGGAAAGCAATTAGGAGGCCAGTAGAAAAGAGATAAGGAGGCCAGAAGATCTAAGCAAAACGGTAATACTTTTGTTTATGACTAGTTAATGGTGCTTTGTAACCACTGTGATGTTGCTAAGTGAAAGGCACTGTTCTGAACACAGCCGGCGCTAGGTTCTGTGCCACCACCTGACCTCGCCTCTGCTGCTTCCTCCCGGTCCAGCTCCGGTGCTGTTCCTGGAACATACCAGGCAACCCTGGGTCGGGGTCTTTGCACCGGCTGCCCTCACTGCTGACACCCCAAACACTCGTCTGCTGAGCCGCACTGCTCCTTCCTTCACTCCCTCTGGTTCTTTGCTGACTGTCATCTTCACAGTGAGAACTTCCAACCCGTTTTTAAGGTTAACCAAGCCCTCCACTATGCCTCTAATATTCAACATATATTTGTCACACACACACACAGAATTATAATTTTTAAGAAGACAGGGATCTACTTTGTATTTTTATTTTTTATTTTTAATTTAAAAATTTTTTTATTGTACTTATGTATTCCTACCTGTTAGGATTGTTCATGGCACATGTGAGGTGTTCAATAAATACTTTTTAAACTGAATGATGGGAGAAAGTAGGTATTCTTGATTCTATCATTTCTCACTTAAATTATTGTCATATGAATAGCATTGTCATGTTAATTAGCTGTAAGAGATAGTTTTTTCTTTTATTTCAGGCTTAAGATGCATTTTATTTATTATTCTTTCCTGTGGCCTCACCTGCTTACATTTAAAAAATAAAATCAGCCTTAGTGTGCCTTTACATTAGTCACATTTCGTTCAGAACTATCCTGAGAAGGAAGCAGAAGTATATTAGGGGGGTGTGAATTCTCAGAAATGTTTAAGGCTGGGAGAAAAAATACCTTTGCTGATGGAAACAGGCCCGTGTGTGAAACAATCGCATCTACTATCTATTTTTTGGGGGGGTCCGTATTCATCTATTTGTAATATGAGGGTCTTTTTAAGATTGCTGTTGTTGTTGAACTTTGCTACATCTAGATTGGCAATCAGTAGTTGAGGCCTCTTGGTGTCATTTGCCCTCCACAGTAAAGCCTATTATTGTCTTTCCTCTAGCTGATAGTTAACCCCCCAAAACTCTGGCTGTCATTCTTCAACTCTCTCTTGCAAAGATATGCATTTAGTATCTCCTGTGTATAATACTTTCTTCTAAATTCACACAGTCTGGGGAGATTCATGTGTGCAAGTCACAATCCTTATCCATCCCAGAGTCTTATGAGAAGATATGCTTGTGCAGGAAAATATGCTACAAGAGAGCCTGTGATGTTTTATGAAGCTGATACACAGCTGCCATGGTTGTTTCTTATGCCCACAGAGTCTTAAAAGTCTAGGGGAAAAGCAGTCAATACTTAAGAGTGGAATGTAAACTAATATTTTACCGTGGGATGTAAAAGTCCTAAGGGAATGGAAGAAAGATCAACTGTGCCTGGGAGGCTTCTGGATGTGGTGACAGTCTGAGAGAGGGGGGCTCGGTGGAGGCAGAGGCATCTGAGATGAGCTTTCAGGGTGAGCTAGATGTTGACCAGTGGAGAAAAGATGCGAAAGGAATGAACAGTTTGAAGGTGCGAATGCAGAGGACAAACTGAGGAGACAAGTGACCCATTGGGGGTGTGAATAGAAATTAGAGTGGAAGGCTGGCCCTAGAGCCAGGAGGGTCATCATTTCTCAGGGAGGGAGACGCCCGGGCTCGAATGTCGACCCCGTATAAGTTAGCTTGTTATGATGGCCTGGGAACTTCTCATCTCTAGCTACCTTAAGTTAGCCTGCCGGATTCCTTTTGAGAAAGAGCATTTTCAAAAAATTATCATGTCAGAAATGAATGCTTACAGTAGGAAATTCTGGAAAATGACGTATAAAGAAAAAAATCTATAATTCTACACCCTGACAGGACCCCTGTAAACACTGATACTGTTTTCCATTTCTTTTCCTATTTATAATTCTTTTTTTGTTTTGTTTTCCTTTTATCAAAGTTAGAATCGTAGCCCATGAACACATCCTGAGTTTTTTTCACTAACAAATTTTGAACATTTCCCTATGGCAAAGAGTTTCCTTAAAAACACAGCATCATAGTGCAAGAATACAAATGTAATTTAGTTGTTTCCCTAATGTTGAGCACCGTAGATTGTTTCTACTTTTTTTTGCTATAATAACTAACTCCCTTCTTCATGGACAGCAGTCCACACTTAATTGTTTACTCTTCTAAGCACTTCAGCTATTAATCTTCATCCTCACAATAACACAGGGAGGTAAATGTATCATTCACATCCCTAGTTTATAGATGAGGAGAGCACAGAGGAGTAAAGAAACTTGCAAAAGCAATTTAATAGGAATGGTTAGAGCCATTGTCTGCTTTGGGAAACTGGGTAAAAAATATAGACAATAAGGAGATAGTTACATATGTAGTTTAAATGTATATTATATATTATATATCATATTATTTCTATTTATACTTACATATATTTATGTATGTATGTATTTATGTATTTATAAATATTAGGAAACTGCTTTAGAAAAAGGTATGGCTCTTCCTTTATGTCCACAATGATTCTAACATTCGGATGGGAAATGAGTTTATAGCCTGGTCAGCAAAAATCTACTGGTGGCTATTTTCTCAAGGGTTTTGATAAGAGCGACTGATTTGCAGGGAAGGTACCTCTGAGCTTCAGCTTTTCCAGCACCTTATATAGAGAGACAAAGACCACTATGAAGGTGCCATTCTGGTTTCTAGATCTGTACCGCTTCATGTGTTTAGTGAATTGCATTTTATAGCTTTTGTTGGGCAGGCTTGGCTTTTATTTCTGGAGCCAGTGGGTTTGATCAAGTTAAGCATCTTCTCCACCCTAGCATCCCTTCCTTACCTAGCTTAATTGTGTAGCAAATGTAATGGGTATCGAAGGGTCAGCTACTGATCTTTCGGAAGAAATGAAACGTGTAGATCTTTGGGTAAAATGAGCACCCAGAGCTCTTCCTATTCCTATGTCCATTGATAGTTTGAGGTGCAGTTTCCTTGGGTTGTTTGGTTACGCCCCCTTTATAAACACTCATCGGAGGCCTCTAGGACAGAAGAGACTTATTCTGTTTTAGAAAATTTAAAAAAATGGTTTCTCTGAGAATTCTGTCCCTCACCATGTGGTCCCAGACAGACTATGGTGTGCCTATTTCCATATGTTCCTACCTCTCTATACTTAACAGAGCTGCTGGAGACAAAGGCAAAGAACCCTATTTGTGAAACGAGTCCATCACTGTGTAACTAAGCCCTGGAAGGGGAGGCATCTCATGCTTCCATAAGGCTTATCAAACCCATGCTAGCATAAGGAGGGGCAGAGAATTGTGAAGACATGAAAACCGAGGCAGCTGTGGGGAGAGGTGCTGGGAGTTGGCGGGCATAAATGGTGGCCCCCTGAGGTGGAGGTTGAAGGGTCCGGCCATGGGTGAGCAAAACGGGGAGAAAGCTCCTGAGACCGTCCTTGGCTTTCCTTATTTTTTTGGCCCAGGATGGAGACTTGAGTATTTGTCTATAGCTACAAAACAAAATGGAATACAGACTTTGAATCCAATGTGAGGATTTCATAATCATTCTTTTTTTCTTGCTGTTTGCTTTTACATAATAAATCTGTTTATGTCTGCAAAGGATTAGCAGTGGACCCTGCTTCTGGAGCAAAACTCAGACAAGGCTTTACTAAATCTTCTAAAAAAGATTAACTCCTAGAGGCCAGGTAAGAAAAAAAAATTAAAATCTAATCCAGGTGTTGCTGATCATCCAATGTGTAAGATAGTTAACAAGCCTTAAAGAGAATGAATCCATAGCTGACAAACCAAAGAGAAATGTGGGCAAATCCTTAGTTATGATAGTGAAATGTATACTCTTGCAACTTACTCATTTGTTAAAAATATAGTTTAAAAATGACACTTGTTGATTCTTAACAGGAAAGGGGAATGTTTTTTTTTTATTTTGACCCAGCCCCTTTTTCCAGACATACTGTCCCCCACCCCCCAAAAAAGGGCAGTTCCTCCAAATGAAGGGAAGAGGATTGGTATGATGTTGGAGACTTTTTTGATATTGTGACTTGTTTAAAATAACTAGAATCTAAAGAGGCCCATTTAACATTCTCAGTGTGGAAACAACAATGCTCTAATAAATGCCTTCTCTTTCTGCTTTCAGACTGGGTCCCTGAAACTCATCAGCCTGGATGGTACCTCAGTACATGTCTGTTTACACACCTATGATTCCTCTTGAGACATCATGTGTAACAAGTAAAAACTAGCTTCAAATTTTCTTATTTACTTCCTTCAAAATATTCAAAACAAAATCGTTAAATGACACATGAACCTGTATGATAATGCTTGATTTAAAGACGCACTTGAAGCATTTTTCTAATTGGACATTTAATAGGCTTTTCAAGAAAATGTTGCTTTGATATTAGAAATTTTAGGGAAAGTCTTTAGAGTGCTAACATTTACTTAATAAGAAAATTGTTTTTTACCTAGCTTCATTCTACATACTGGCCATGAAATCTCAGCTTTGCTATTTGCTCCTAATAAGCATTAAACTGTCAATAGTAATGACTCCTGTTTTAAATGTCCATCTGTATAGCATGTAGAATTGTCTCATATATACCAGGGCACAGTTGGGTCTTTAGAGAAAAACACTGCAGTGGAGGCAACAGGTTACAGTAACCTTCCCACCCTGTAGAAAGGATGCTCTACGTGGCCCCAAGTTCTTTATTGATCATGGCCAAATCAGAAGTGAACCATTCATCTCACCATTGGTTTCTATAGCTCCAATAGGAGGTGTATCTCAACTATTTTTTTCTTTACCTTAAGGATTAATAAGCTCTTTTTGTAGGATCATTTATATTTAATTCATGCTTTTAATCTAATAATTTTTACTTTTTCTTAAACTCAGAGAATTTTAATGAGGAATTAAAATCCATTTTTTCCTAAGTCGGAGAACCCCAAGCTACTCCTACTTGTAGTGTAGCAAACACATCTCAAATGCTTCTGATCTGTACTTTGGGGATCAAATGCTATGTTTTATGCTCAGGTGAATCAGGTATGTGTCCTGGAATTGAATGAAAACTACTAGGTCATGTAAAAGTATTTGCGTAAGCTTCCATAACAATCTTGTGAGGCTTTGTAACTGGGGTGAGCCATTACTCTCTCCTGCCTCTTTCCTCTTGCTCTGGGAAGATTGCCTTCCCTTGGAGAGGTGAGAGGGGATATGAGAATTCATTTAGAGATCCCAGAGTTTTGGATTCCTACTGATGAAGTAACCTGTTGTCCCTTTGTCTTATTTCCTACCCCCATGTTAAACTGTAGGTTAAGCATCTACCATGCCAGTTCCACATGTGACAGCCCAGTCCCAGGTAGCTTATCTAAAATGCCTCCGGCCCTTTTTCACCACTGGTAAGGGCTATGAGCAACGGTTGGTTGTTCACATTTGGCTAATAGGCTTCTTTGATAAACAGGTGAACTCAACCCTTCCCTTTCTTTACCTCCCACCACCCTATTGAGAGGCAAAACAAAATAGACTTGTCAGATTTGGGGGGAGGGGGGCAAAATACTTCCTGAAGAAATCCCAATAAGGAATAAGTAAGTTTCTAATTTGTGCTAGAAATTAATAGTAAGTGCCATTGTAAAACTAGCCCAGGGTAGAGTAAACCTTAGTAGTATTCTGACCTATATACATCAGAAATAAATTACTATAGATTCAGAATATTATTCAGCAGTTTTTAGAAATAAGTTCTTAGTGCTCTGAATTTAACTGAAGTGTATAAGCTTTTATCTTAATCATAATTTTACTTAAATAAAGTTGGTTTCTGGTAGATACTGAATAGAGGTCAGGAATAGCAGTTTCTGTGGGGGAAGTAATGGCCAGGAGGGGGCATGAGGGAGCAGGCTAGGGAGCTGGAAGTGTTTTACATTTTGATCTGGATGGTTACGCGATGTAGCTGTATATAAAAATTAATCAAGCCATAGTCAGGATTTGTAAAGTTTATTATATGTAAGATATATCTTCATATAGAAAGCCTCTAAACATGAAAGACAAAAAAGTTTTAAAAAAAGGTTAAGTTTCATATTTTTAACTCATAAGATATCAAATTCAAGAGATACATTATGGTTACATTGTGGTTACATTGCAAAATCTTATTTTTTTTTAACAAAACTAATATTGACTTAAATGAATTTAAATGCAATTACTTATTGGTGATTAAAAATAATACTTAAGCAGAGTACTATCTTAAGCCAGACAGAGCAAAGAAAATTCTTGTTTAATATAGATATATATTTTTTTTAATTCCAGTAATATTTTCTTAAATGCCTATTAAAAATATAATCAATATTAAAGTCAGCAAAATGCTTTTATTAGCTGACACCTGGATTATTTTACTACTTAACCTGGTTACACAGTGATTTTTTTTTTCTGTCAGATATAACTGACAACCAGTTTATTCTTTAAGATAAATGAAGCGATAACTCACATTGTAGCATCTTGTGGAAAATATTCAAACTACATTTAAAATGCTTGTTAAAAATGAAGACGTCTATTATTCCACAAGCAATTGTTTCTGTAAAACTACAGGTTGGCTATGGCAATAGTAACTAAACTACATCCAACCCTGAAGGTAGAAAAATCCCTGAAAGGAAATACACAGCCTAGTTATAAAATGCAATATAAAGGTTATTTTTCTTATTTAAAGAAATTCTTCCACTTTGGAGAAATCCGAATCTTTCCATAGTTCCCTTACTAGGCAGTGCTGCGTAAAGTTATTTAGTTAACATGATTACAATGATGGCTTACAATTAAACTCAATTTGACAAGCACCTCATATAGCAGCCCTTGTCTGGATGTTGGTAATGACAACAGTTGCAGTTCCATTAAAGAATACTTGATTATTAAATTTGGTACAAAGCATGAACACTCAGGACATATTGGCACGATACATGCAGTTCGAGAACTCTCTTATCTCAAGCCAGTCATTACTGAATAAGCCATATTCCCAGTCCTGCTTTCCAAATCTTCCCTTGTAAATGACGTTTAAAATGCTTCTTAGGACATCTTCTAGAATAAGTAAGAAAAGTATGCTTTAAAACCAGTCATCTGAATGCATGATGGAAATGGGGCAGGATGGCAGAACTAGTGCCAGTTGGGAACATATGGGGGATGGGAGGGAGCGGGAGCTGACCCAGGCTCATAGTGCTCATGGCTAGTGAGGGATCTTGCTGCTGCTGCCCCAGACAGCTTAGCCTATGGGGAAGAGATTCCCCAGGCCCAAGGGTGAGGGTGCTATTCCCAAAGGCATTTTGGGTAGCAGGAGCAGGCAGCTGCCAGAAGCCCAACAGAGGCGAAATGTCTAGAGAAGCAGGTATTGTTAGGTTCACAGCATCTGCAGGTAGCTCCTTGGGCAGGTTTATTTTACCAGCACCTCCCTTAGCCAGGTCAAAACCTGGGTTGAGCTTGTGAGGTGACTGAGGCTCTTGCAGAGGCAAGTCCTCAAACAAAGTGATATTGCAAAACCCCTTGGTATCTGCTTTGAGGGGCAGGCCTGCAAGTGGGGCGTACGAGGTAGGACCAGTACTGTACTTGTGATTCTGGAGGGGCTGAGGGGGAGAGCCGGGGGACACTACCGGGTGGAGGGGGATCAGCGGCTCGGGCAGTGGCTGCATAGGCTGACAGGCCTGCTCTGAGGGATTGTGGATGTGGATGTGGCTGTGTACCTCAGCTGGCAAGCTACCGGCAAGCCCATTCTGTGCAGGAGCTCCAAGAGGAAAAGGAGGCAGTGTGGCAGCCTTCAGCTGAAACTGGGGCGACATAGGGTGGAAGGTGCTCAGAAAGTCTCCGGCCTGCAGACTCTCCCTCATCAGCTCCTGCGAGTGTGTCTTCTTGGTGTGTCGCGTGAGGTGGTCTTTGCGCCCAAATCTCTGGGCGCAAAACTGGCACAGGAAGTCCTTACAGCCTGTATGGACCACCAGGTGGCGTCGCACATCCTTCCGGGTGTAGAAGCATCTTTCACAGTGGTCGCACTGGTGCTTCTTCTCCTTGGCTCCATGGGGCTTTTCTTCTGCATGGGCTTTGAGGTGATCCAGCAGCACCTCCGTGCTCTCCAGCTCTAGGGCACAGACCCCACAGGTGAGGTCGCCACTGCTGGCCGCGTGGAGGGCCAGGTGCCTCTTGTAGCCCAGCAAGGTGTGGTACTTCTTCCCACACTCCTCACACCCAAAGGCCATTTTGTTGGGGTTGTGAGTTTGGAGGTGGTTTTTCAGGTGGTCTTTCCGGTTGAACGACTTCTCACAGTGAATACACTGGTGAGACTTCTGGGGCGAGTGGGATGCCATGTGCCTAAGAGCAGAAGGGAAAATGGCACGACAGACTCAGTTTTTTACAAGCCAAAGAAAGTGTAGAAACGATATTAAAATGTTATAGTTTTCTCTAGGTGGTGGCATAAGAAACCACTTTCAGTTTTAATATGCTTTCCTATGTTTTCCGGATTCTACAAATATACAAAACTTTATAATTAAAAATACACAGGTACTACTAAAGAAAGACATAATGCAATTTTCATACCTGTAAAGAAAAAAAATGTGCTTTGAGAACATATCTTCCTAATGGGTACAAAGATTTCTAGATGTAGATAAGTATTTGAAAATATATGATCATAAAAAATATTTTTCAGGAAGGGGTTAAATGAGTATTCTATATTCTGAGAATTACTGAATTTCCAAAGTGACTCAATTTGCCTCCTGCACTGAACCCCATAACAAACCATTTTAGGTTATTATTTCTAATGCAATTCCTGCTTTCTCTTTACTGAAACGAAAAGTTCAGGCCATGGACATAACACTAAAAAGTCTATCCTTAACCTCAGAGAGAGCATCTAATTGGACCCCGAATGCCACCCCCACCACCTGTGCTCTGAACCTCAGCCTGGTGCCTCCTGTGAGCTTTTTACGCCGGTGTGTTGGTTTCCTCCACTTAATACTTCCCAATCAGCTAGCATCTCAGATGTGTGCAGCCTCTGTCTCTATTTCCTTAAGAGCCCTCTCAGATCTCTTCAACCCACTTCCTGAAGGTCACTGGTAATTTTATTGGCAAAATCCCAAAGGACTTTTTCTAGAAGGACTAAGCTGCTACTCCTAGCAGCAGTTACAAGTTTCTCTTTAATTGAACTTCAGGGACAAGCCATAGTCATCTGTCAATCTAGAATTTCAAAATAGCTATTTTATATTTGTAAAGCACAAATTAGCTTTGGAAAACTATCACAATTCCATTTCTATTATAGTTTCGCTGAATTCCTGAAATCTAAACTGTTGGTTTAGAAAAAACTCAATGTTATAGGAGAACCCTGAATTTGTCATCCTTTAAAACTTTCAAAAGTTTCATTTTAATAATGAACTATCATATAGAACAACAAGTCCTATGTGTTAGTATTTCTTACAAAGCAGCACTCTTAATTATAACTTGCGGCTTGCAGATATAATGTAGATTGCTTCATGTCCCTTCTGATAGTTAACTCTTTTAGGTGTTTTGTCTTTAGGAGCAAAAGCTTATCCTACTGACAATTTCAATGCAATCAAGCTTGTTAACTTTGGATACAAAAGAATTTCAAACAATTCATTCTATAGAAAAGATAGAATTCCTTTAAAGATTATGTTTAGTCAAAAGTGTACTAATAATACCTTTTGCCCCATATATCCTGTATTGTGTATACCTGATCCTTTTCTAGAAGCAGGATGGGTTAGGGGCAACAGCAGCAACTGTTCAGAAAACAGTGCTGACCCCTGCTAGGAGGAAGACTGGGTGGGTGCCGGTTCAAACACATAAAGCCGATCTGTCATTCTTTTTAAATATAAAAAAAATGCAAAAACCTCTCCTTCCTCCCTCCCTTAGAAAAACTGCCTGCTACATGCAGGGGATAGAAAGAAAAGTTAAGTTCCACCCCAGCCCTCCAGGACACCAGAGCTCAGCGTGCAAAGGGATACAGATGACGTGGTGGGTTCTGCAGACAGGTATAAACAATGCTACGCGAGGAGTCACTGCATTACGTATCTGTGAGATCTGAAAGGATGCACTGTCGGCAAGCTCCAGCTGTACTAAGATACATTAGCAGGTTGCAGAAGGCATTTTTTGAGTCTGTTAGAAGGCAGATAACCATGTTCTTTTACAAGATATCCACAGATACAACTTCAGGAGTAGATGTGAGGGAGGACTGGTTTATACGCATGGCACTAAAACAATTTCTATTTGGTCCGATACTAGTAGATAGGACCCCAAAGCTCTGTCCTGGATCTTCTATTCTTGCCTCTCCCCACGTTTTTCTTTGTGGAGATTATCTTATTAGGTTTCATTTACCTCCCAGGGGTAGATCAATGCCAAGTTAACAACCCTCGACCTGGGATTTCCTACCCACTTTCCTGCCCTACTCCTGTCCCACCTATGAGAAAGGCACAGGTTGACGCCGCTACTACCTGAGCAATAACAGTTTCACATTTCACCAGCGCGCACACCTCTGAACTCTGACTCTTTCCTTTGCCTGTCATCCAACCTTCCCCTTTTAATGTACTCCTCACTTACTCATTCAACAGTCCCAACCTAGGATAACCATCTTACAGCTGAAATTATTTCAACAACTTGTTTCATGCCCTCTCATTTAACCTCACAACCCATCACTTTCAGTCTGTCCTAATGTCAGCAGTAAATACCACCACCTTTTGGGTGTCCCCTGGATCACGTCAACGATCTTAAGTTCTTCGACTTAAGACTGCTGACGTTAAGACTTCTAAGCAGGGGCTTCAACCTGCCAAATCATCCTTTCTTGTCCCTTGCTGTCTTCACCTAACTGCTTTCATTGTTTGCTGTACTGGGACCCATGTTCTCTTTTCTAGTTAAGCTCATAAGATGAAGTGTATGTTGCAACTGAGAGAAATGGCATGGAATGCTGCTCTTTAAAAAAAATTTTAAAAAGCAAACCCTAAAGCATCCTGCCACCTCACCACTTTTCTATTCCTTTATTAGATCACTGCTTCAGGCCAGAGAGGCAAGAAACGACGGTGGCTGAGGCAGGGAGGGCGGTTCTTGCACAAAGCACACTGCTTCCCTTTTTTGCCTCATTTCACACTCTTAACTGAATGAGCTGTTTCCCTCGTTCAGAACTACCACCTCCTAAATATTGCTTAAGACGTCGTCTTCGGTGCGGTTTACCACAGTCATTCCACCTAATTCCTGTCATTCCAATAATCTGTTAGCTCCCCTGTCTTCTCCAGCTATTTATCTCCTATATGTATTTTGGTCTTTAGCCATCGTTATAATATCCTCATTGTGGCTTCACTACAGCAAACACTGCTTTCAGTGCTCAAGTAAGGATCCTAACTGCGTACACATGAGAAGTTTATTGCAAAACAGGAAGGCTTTGCAATGAAATTGGTGCACACAGTAGGCACTCAATGCTTGTATTTATAGCAACTAGAAACTGGCCTATGTACAGAACACATTTGAATTTTAAAATGCCTCAGCATTTATTGGTTTATTTTAAAAATTGGCTTATTACATGACCTAGAACAGTGCCATTCTTAAAGGCTAGGAACATAATTTATGTATATTTTTAACTCTTTCAAGTGCCTGGCCCCAGGGGCACTCCAAGAATTAACAATGATGTGGTCCATGGAGCACTACACAGATGGAAATCCTCTCTTGCTAAAAATTTTGATGATTGCCTATGTATTTACATGTGTAGTCTAAAAGTTGCAGTTGTAAAGTTTGTTTCATGAAAATTAAAGAGAAATAAAATCTCCCTTAATCAGGTATCAAAAGAAGAGTGATCAGTGGGAGTTGTGCGTGTGTAGCTGAGGCACCACACACACAGCACACACGGCATGCACTGTCAACCAGACCACTGTGCAACTTTAGTCCATTCTGTATATTTGTCTCTTCCACAATATAAAAATCATTTGCAGGCAGAAGCTATATCTCCTATATCCATTTCCCTCCCAGTAGTACCTAACAGGCACTCAAGAAATAATTTAGATTTAGATGTACTACTTTTTTTTAAAAGACTCATCTTCTAAACCAGTGTTTTTTATCCTTTGTTGTATCATGGATGCCTTTGAAAAGCTGATTAAATGCACATACTCCACATTTGTACACCCCACCGAATTCCATTTGATGGGCTGGCTTTAGACCTAAGTTAAGAAACTGCTCCAAAGCTCACACCTCTTCCTCTCCACTCTCACTGTCAGGCCCTGAGCAAGCTCTCCATACTCCATGCCTGGATGTCACAGCAGATTTCAAATCAGTCTGCTTGCCTATTCTCTCTTCTCCAAATAACAACGAGAGTCATCTTTCTAATGTCCTAATCAAATCACGTTCTTCAGACCCATTAGAATAAAACCAACCCTCCACGACGTCGGATAAGGCCTGCTGGGAGCTGCTTCCTTCTTGCCTACATTTTGAGCTTCACCTGTTCCTCTCCCAACGCTACCTTCTGTCTTTAAGGCCAGGGCTTAGGGCTCTCCCAGGACCTCCTTGCTGTCTTCCTACCTATTCATTCTTCAAGTCACAGCTTAAGATTGTACCTTTCTGAAAAGCCTTCCTGGATCTCATCAAGCAAAGGAGAACAACTTCCTCTACCTGCACAGCTCTGCCAAAGCACTCGGATCGCACTTTAATTGTGTTTGCATGACCATCTCCCTAACCATGGGTCTTTCCATCTTTCTGTTCTTAGACCTGGCATAATGCTGAAGCACAAAAAAAAAAAAATCTGCTGAAAGAATGAACTGACACAGCACAGCAAAACTGTCATAGAAACTACTGGATGTGTAGCTTTAAAGGCTAAAATGCACCCACATTCTGCGTCCCTCTTCCCTCGCTGTGTTTGGTCTAAGGACCAGCAAAGCCACTTGAAGGCGTATGTAAAAGTACATACCTTTTCTAAAGCCTCTCACCTCATTAATTTATATCTGGAAATGAAGGCTTTGCCACAGTCTGGCTGCAAGCACTTGTAAGGTCGCTCCCTGGAGTGGGAATAACTGTGAATAGTGAACTTCTCCAGGGTGAGGAACATTTTGCCACATAACTGGCAGGGGTAGGTAGCCATGGGCTTTGCTTCTCAAGAACCTTCCTTCTCAGATGCACTGACCAAATGCTGTGCTATTTAAGCACAAATGGAAGGATGGTGCTGTGCAAATCTGCAGAGCCACCACAGCTGAACGCCAGATATGGGCCTCTCAAGAACCACTAGCTTTGCTTCCTGCTGTCCCAAATCCTAGTTTATGTGCAGTCTCAGGCTGGGAGGACAAAGTCTGAGTTACAGATGAGATTTCAGGAGCAGAAAGGTAATCTGCATCACTAGAGC